>APFE030107750.1:0-16000 GCA_000404065.3 Pinus taeda | reverse complement strand
TTAAATGCTTTTTAAAACAACTATTATCTTTAGAAGAATAGAAAAAATGTGTCATAAATATGTTTGGTTATGACTTTGACATCATCTATAGAAAATGGAAGCAAAATTTTGTTGCAGACGCACTCTCAAGAAACAATGAGGATGTGGAAGCATTGTTTTGTGCTCTTTCTAATATCCAACTAGATTGGATAAATGAAGCAAGGGATGAATGGAAGAAGGACAAAGAAGTGTGGCTACTTATTCAAAATTTGAAAAGATCCCAATTCAAACAATATTGCCAGAGATTGAAGAGGAAGGAAAAATCATATTGGAACCTGGAGCAGTCTCAGAAACAAGAACTCATCTGCTACGAAATTGATCAATTTCAGAGTATCTCATCAAGTGGAAGAGCTTACCCATTGAAGATTCCACATGGGAGGATAAGAATTTTATACAAAATCATCAAGAAGAACTACTCAAGCATTGAGGAGAACACTTTTTGGAGGAGAGGGCATGTTAGGCCCCTATACTACTAGTGTAACCCCTTATTGTTATTAGTACAAACCCCTTATTATATTGATGTACCCATGTAGTGCCCATATTGTTACTATTGTGCCCCATAGAAGCCCACTATTGTGCCCTTACATTATTATTGTTATGTCGGTTCTGATTATATTATGACCCTTTAGACTCCTATATACAGAAAGGAGGTCTTTTCATTTGTATCATCAAAGAATCATTCATTTGTGTAATGTAAAGGAGGTTTCCCCCTCGAAGAGGCTGAATTCTAAGGTGTTGATCTATCTTTTCTATCTTTTTGTGAGCTGGTTTCATAACAGTGAATGCCCCCCATCCCTTAGGAACCCTGTGCATAACCCAATTCAACATTAAATTGGAAGAAGAAGGAAGGTATTGCTATTATTTTTCATGAAAAGGAATCATAGAGAGTCTAACTTATGACTAGTTACATCGTGGTTCCAAACTTGGTGTTGAGGTTTAGACCAGGTTACCCTCTAGACTACAACCTTTCGCAAGATAGAAGAATATTCGGAACAAAGAACCCGGTAAGGGTTTTGATCTACAATAGGTAAAATAACTCATAATCACATGCAGTAGTGCTGGAGATAAAATAAAAAAGGTAAGATAATCATTCAAATTGTTAAAAATTGCACATGGCAGTGTAACGATTGAGAACTGGTTGGAAGGGAATCCTCATAGTTGCAGAGTGATTTTCCTTTTGAAATCGAAGTTGGAAATGAAATAGGGCACTGCAAAAAGGAGTGAGGTAGTTTCCTTCATAACTCCTCTCACCAACACCGTTGGATCTAAACCCTAGATCCTATGTTGTTGGGTCAACCAATGCATAGTCCAAGGACCATAGTACATCAACCACATCCATAATTCAACAACTAGACATCGAGAATGTTCTAGCAAACTCACATATGAACTACAGTGTATAACCCATCATTAATTGAATTCCCAAACTATACCATGAGAGAGGTATTCTATTAATCTAGTAAATAATTGCGTGATTCCAAAAGAAAATCATATCCCACACCGATGCACAAACTTCGATTCTAACAATATATATGCATATTGGTAAGGATCATACTTTCAATAATGAGACAAAGATAAACCCAAGAGTAGCTTTTACCTTATGGAATGATAAATTTATAAATGTAAGTTGGAACTAGTGCCAAAAAAGGATAATAATATATATTACTTGGACCTGTTTTGATGTGTTTTCACTGGTATGATTTAATCCACATTAATGTTGAAATATTAATAATAAATCAGTTCGAGGTTAAAGTAAAACATTTTCTTTTTTGTTTTGTTTTTTTTTTTAATTTGAAGTTAGGGGGGACATTACAAGTGGCATCAAAGCTGAGGAGTTCAACACGGTTTCCTGTTTAAGGGAAAATAATAACAAGACTGTGTTATGTTTCATAGAAAAGAAGAATTAGAAATGTGGTAACAACCTCGTTTGTAGAACCATGTTATGCACCCTTAAATCAAATCTTGAAAGTTTGGGTGCAACTAAATGATGAACACCGATCCACATCCACTATGTTGTTTTAAAACAATGTAGAATAGAGGACACAAATCACCAAGTAAGAGATGGCAATGAATAATAAACCAAATAAATTTCTATATTATCAAGCCAAAAAAGAAGTGAAAACTATTATCATGGGAACATTGAAGTAATTCCATTACGTGAGATAAGTTATCTAAATACTAATCAATTCATTGTTGAGGCCATCTTTACCTACAAGAGTTGATATATTAGAAGCTTATAAGAAAAAACAATTGTTTGGAGGATTTATTTAATAACAAATGATAATTAAGTAAATTATATCTCATCACTATTGTATGATGAGAGAATTTCATGATCTAGAACGACGAGGAATCATATGCACAAACGAATTAGAAGATGGGTACATGAGTAAACTAGTAAAGTGACATTTCCTATACTATAGGTGTGTGGGAGTGTTGTGTGTGAAATCAACCTGAAAAGTTGGGATTATCTAAATGATAATTACCTATTTAGATATGTAAGACCCTTTTTCTAATTTATAAAATTATGTTTTGACAAATAATTCATAAGATTAATATTCATTAAGATGTTTTAAATTGAAAATCTAAATATAGATCATTGAGAATAGACAGGGATAAAAAGGGGTAAAGGATACTATTAGTGCTAAGGTGAATAATACTTAATTATTGCACTAGATAAAATTGGAAAGTAATCAATGGATTGGTATAAACTACCTCCTTACACACACTGGATGTTGACAAATAATCTATTGGAGGAGGAAAAATTAGTGGTCAATAAATTTCTGAACCCTAACAAAAGAGTAATCTCACTTAGGTATGGGAAGCAAGTTGGAAAATAAAGGAGACTATAGAAACAAGCTTAAACACTCATAATAATGAGTGCATTGCACATTAAAATAACATATTGGAAACCTAATGCAAACTAAACAATAATAAAAAAGAAATATACACACAATAAAATGTATATGGAACGAAAAAAGGGAATAAAATGGGGTTGAGGACCCTGTATTACATAAAGAAAATATATGGTATAGTGGTATACCCAAGGAGACTGACTGGGCATATTTAACTTTTGTAAGTTTTGAATGGAGATACTGAAAGATTATAATTACAATATAATGTATAAATAGGGGTCAATTGGGGTTATATTGAGTGAATGGTATAAATTTTTAGGATCCATTTTTCCAATTTAGCACTAGTAAGTGTAATGATGGATTTTGATAGTGTTAACGATATACAATATATGGAGTACACAACATAATACCCGTAAGGTAATATATACTATATATATATAGTATATATAATATATATATATTTTAAGAAATTATTGTCAACAATATAATTCAACTATGAACAAGTCCAATCTAGTAATATCCTACGGGTACGAGTAAGCTTGGATTTTAGGACTACTTGGGAAGTTGTCAAATAAAGAAACTTCCTACCTAAAAGTATTTTCATTAAGGGAGTCACCGAAAATTGGTTACAATAGTAGAATAATTGGTTCAAGCCATCTGCATGGAGGTTTGCCAAATTCAAATAATTAGGAGCTGGTTCTTGTTAAGAAACTAGCTAAATGAAGGTAAGTTGTGATAAGCTATCATAGTAAGCTATGATGGAAAAAGGATTAGTCTCACAATAGTGAAGTGAACAACATATTTGATATTTTAAGTTAAAAAAGACATGATAAAAGTATTTGAGTTACCTAAAGGTACTAACTAAACATTGAGGTGCCTTGAACAATGTTGTTGATACTCATAAAGATATCAAATTTACATAAAATTTAGTAATTACAAAGTAAGCAATATTAGAGCCATTTTCAAGAATATGGGGATCCACTAGGAGGGAAATGTGATGGCCCCAAATATAGGAAAGGAATTTATATATCTTCAAATTTCATGTACCTACTGGACATAGAGTTTCAAGATTGTTGTGAGTTATAGACTCATGATACTAAATCATGGAGTAATTTCGTAATTGGTTTATTTTATGACTACATCACAATCATAAGTGTTAAATCTCATTGAAATCACATGATTTTTTTTTTTTTATTTTTTTTTTTATTTTTTTTTTTTTTTTATATGATTGATTAAAATTAATTAATAAGTGGCACTTCCAATAAAGGTTTAATCTCAGATGGGACAACAATATAAACATGAATAGATGCAAGCTAGATTCCATAAGCAATATAATAGAATTGCAGAATAATATATATATATATAATATATATATATATATATATATATATATATATATATATATATATAAATATTATTATATGTATGTATAGTGTCAAATTATATAGCCATAAGCTACAAGAGAAAAATATTAACTCGCTCATTGTCAGTCTGATGCTTTCTCTTTAAAGTTTTGGAAGATAGCATAAGATGGAAAAGGAAAAGTTTAGGAAAATATGTACACATATATGTATGAAATAAGATACACATGAAAATGAATGTGTATATTAATACTATCAAGAGTCTTTGCCTAATGTAAATGGAAAAAATTAACAATGGATATAAGTAGGTAAAAAAAAATATGATTAGAAATAGGTAGATGGTTGAGTAAGTAACTAAGGAAATGTGGCATAGGAAAACTCAAAAATATGATAAATGTTGGTAGCCAATTGGTAGAAAAATTACCTATTTCTATTGACATGGGAAGGGAAGCATGCCATCAATCAATACTGTCATAGGCCATTTTGTCAAATTTGGTCATTAGGTCTACAAACCAGATCAACCAACATCCATGAACATGTTCATTAGGGGAATTTTGAGGTCTAAAATGCGCCTCCTAAGAAAAATGTACAACAAAAATAAACTTTGAAAGAACCAATAGGATTAAAGGTGATGATGTAAACCATGGGCAATGACTCACCATTTTTGGAGTAAAAAAGTAAAAATATTAAAAAATAATAAAATAATAAAACTACATTTTCAACTTATCTCCCTAAGGTTTTACTCAAATTTCGAGTAGGAGTATTCGTTGGATGAAAAATTTAATTCCTCATCCAAAGAGTACCCATGTTGCATACTTTTGATGGACCCTGCTATATGAAAAATGAGAAATACATGAAAAAACATGATTACAATCACATTTTTCATGTATTTATCATTTTTTGTGTAGTAGGGTCCATTGAAAGTATGCAACATGGGTACTCGTTGGACAAGGAATAAAATTTTTCATCCAATGAGAATTTTCATTCGAAATTTGAGTAAATCCATAGGGATATAAGTTGAAAATACGAGTTGAAGAATTAGTTTTCTTTTTTTTCCTTCTAAAATTTGATGATATAATCTAATCTTATTTAATTATTTCCACTATTATTTTATAATTTCCTTAGGAGGCCCATTTTAGACTTCAAAATTCCCCTAATGGTCATCATCCCTTCACAAAGCCCTAAGCATGAACTTTCCAAAAAGTTCGATTTTCTGGGATTAATTACTCAAAATCAATGTTTTTGGCCCCAACGCACCCTGTCCCTTTAACCACCTGTTTTCAACGCTAGTTTCTCCCTTATGCATCAATGTTGTTCAACAATTGTTTCTGCTTTTTTGCAGGTGTGTTGATTCTAGAAATTTGGGAAAATAAAAAAATATTCCGAAGCTTCCTCTTTCAGAAGCTTCGAAGGGTTGTTTAACTATTTACCATGGATACAAACTTGAACTCTATCTGATTCTACCTTAGAGACTTCACCTCTTATCCCTTGAGCTCATCCTCTCATCATATGTGGATTCCAATCCCATAATGGTAAATCCTAAACTACCATCCTTCTCCTATAAATTTACTGCCATCCATGGCATCAGGGTTGGATTTTTGGAGATTATTTTTGCCCTTATGCTATTGCCTTGAACCTAAAGGAGTCATCATCTTCATGCATTAGGGTTGATATTGATGTGCTCTTTGTCGCAAGGAATGACAAGTCAACTTGGGGATATTTATACAATACTAATTACTATTTATGGTTGTAAACTCTCTCCTATTTCTAACAATACAAAGAGTATCTTGTTTTCCTATATATGTTGTATCATGTTTCAATGCCTTGTTGATTTATTGAATAAAGATGTTAGATTATGCTACTTGATTTTTGCAGATCCTTTTCTTGTTTCAATCGTGTGTGTGGGTTCTAATTATTGCACTTGGAGTTTACAAGAAAGGAGGAATGGAAGCTTGTTACAGATTCAAGGTAGACCTCTTCCCCATTCTCTAACTTATCAAAGGGAAATTCTATATTCTTTTTGTTCTAGACCAGTCCACTAGGTCTAGGTAATTCACTTTTGTCCGCAACTGTAAATTCAACATAACAAATGCATTTCTCCACTGGGGATCGAACCCAAAATCTCTAGATTCATTCAAAATAAAATACTTAATTTTATCATGCTAGTTTGCATCTTTAGGATATTCAGGTGAAATTCATGGTGAGCCTTGAAAACTGAAACTTAATTCACGGTAAAATTTAAAATTTATTGAATTAATATTGAGGATCATTTGAAACATTAACACAAACATGTAGATTTCTAGGCTAGATTCATGTTTCGACAACTATAAACATAAGAGTTATTGTTTTTTTCTAGTGTTGCATTCCGCGGGTGATATACCATTCCACGTATGTAAGTGTATCAAACCATTGTCCACCTACCTTCGAGTATATCATATGGAACTCCATGCATGAAAAGTATAGGGGAACACTCTCATCGTACGGTTACACATTAGATAACACTAACATAGACTACACTTCCATGTACCTTCAGGTATATTTTGGAATTCCACACTAGGTTGCTATCCTCGCCTTAGGTAACTGAGTCAGCCGCCTTGTACACTATAATACACTGAATACAACATTTAGGGAGATTTCCTACACATACATAAATCGAGGGTTCTCCAAGGTTGTATATTGCAGTTCATAGTTGCTTGGTAAACCCCTTTTTCCTAGTTACCCCTTTATTTATTTATTTTTTTGTTATTAATTTCTAAAAATTATTAAACCAACGTGGAATAACAAACCCCTTGACCATGTCGATCGCGTAGGATGTAAAGATTGCCTCCTCTTTCACCTGAGGCAACTCTTGGATGTCGTCAAAGGAACAAAAATACATAGAATACCAAATCTGGTACTTCAGGTGCTACTCCTTATGCTCCTCCATCTAAAATTGATCCACCAGAATTCTCTTTTCTTGTGAGTACTAAACCCAATATTACTTCTCTGCTAGTTGGTGAGTCTGACACAATTGAAACAAAAGCACCTAATATTTCATTATCTGAGGTTATTGAACCTGAATATCTTGAATAAGAAACATTTCAACCTGAGGCACCTCAGTTAACTACACATGTTACTTTAGGCACTTCCACTTCTCTTCCTATGTATCAGACCCAAACTCAACCTATATATCTCAGACCCAACAATGAATCACTTCCAGCTAGTATTGTGAGAGTTAAGGATATTTGTCAACAAAAGCCTTGACCTTCCTCTCCTATACATTTGAGGGGGACTTAGATTTACCAGGCTGATCCTTTTCACTCTCCTCATACTCTATCACAATATCCTTTTTCTAGTTCATGTCCTTTCAAATCACCCTTGAATTTCCCTCGGTGATCCTCTTTCAGAAATTTAACTATGAATGAGTCTGTTATGTTTTCTTAGGCTGTATCGATTATTGTGATCAAGGAAACCCATGCTTCAGCTTCTTCTATGTTTGCAACATCACCCGATACACATTTATATGGTGGTCTGGTTGTCTCACCTAGTTAAAAATTGTTATCTGGTCCCTTTTCTGGTACAACATCCAGTCCATGGACTTCTTCCATGTTATCTTCTTTTGAAATCCCATCTGGAACTTTTTTGATGAGTGCTACACAGTTACCTCCTCCTCACCCCTCTCACCCCTCAATAGAGCATAAATCTAGTCCTTATTTTAGTGCATATGGACACCTACAACAACCCAATCCACCTCATATTGGGAACCCTCCTCTTAGGGGGTGGTTTTCTCCATATTCCCCTCCTCTTCTTGTAGGAGTGCAACCTATTGTATGAATGTTCCCATCCCCTAATCAAGTACCAAAAACTAGTTCTCAACCTCATTTCGAGTTATCCATATCCATGAATGACTATCAATTCTTGGAAACCTACATTTCCCATAGAACCTGGCTCAGTTGTGAATCAAATTCAAACCTCTCAGCCTATTCTACATACATCTCAAATTCCTATTTGTCAACCTATATTCTCAACCTGTTCAAGCTACAGTTATTGTAAGTCAACCTTTGTAGGCTACACCTTTAACTCAACCTTTTCCACAAACATCTAGGGTTTTCCCAAATCCCACTTGCCAAGCCTCTTCAAGGTGCCTTACCTCCACCACTTGGTCAGGCTATTCCTCAAATCCAAATGGGTCAACCTGTATATGGCATGGCAGAGACACACCCTATCCCACCTTATGTAGGGATGATGCATATTCCTCAAATGCCCTACCAAGGTCAGTACATGTAAACCCAACCATTTCAACCTTTGCAAGGTTACCCTAGAACTGGACAACAAGGTTATCCCATAATTGTGTAGGAGAGTTATGCTTATCCAGGTTATTAGGATCCTCCTTATCCAAAGGCGCAAATACTTGTTGCTCAATCCATCCCATCCTACCCATGATACCCTCCACTCGACTTATAAATGATCCCATTTGTCACTCTCCCTTGTGGTCGGTTATTCCTACAAAATTTCCTAGTGATATCCCAATTTTCAATGGAAATCCTGGAGAAGACTTGTCTACTCAAGTTATGACATATCATTTATGGTGTTCTTCAAACTATTTAAATGATGATTATTCGTTTGCGTCTTTTCCAACGGACACTTACCGGTATGGTAGACAAGTGGTATATTGAATTTCCATGAGCTTCGTTTGACAATTTCAACACCTTAGCACCACGTTATTAACTCATTTTCAGTTGTCCATTCATTATGAGACCAGAACTAACTTTTGAATTCTTTCAAACAATATGATTCCTCTCATATTTATGATCATATTCATAAGTGGTGACATCACCATCATTTAGTAAAACCTTCATTCCTAACCAATTATTAGTTGAATGGTTTATTAAGTCTCTATTATCATCCATAACAAAATACGTTGCTAAAGGAAAAGTTGTGAACAAAGAGAAAGCAATTTCTCATGTCCAGTATTTAGATATTATTTGTACGTAATCTTGCATGCTCTACGATAAAATGCCAAATGCTCCATGACCTTTGAATACTGTTCCACAACCTCCCGGTAAATAATCACATGTCGACGGTGGTGTGATTGATTCTTCTATCCATCAATCAATGAGTAAATCATCTGTTTCAACTACTATTGTGGTTTCCGAAAACCCATCCTCCACCACTCTTGTAGATTCTACTTCTGAGATCAATGTCGTCCAATCTATGAAAGGAAAATCTCAACAGCTAGGAAGTAAGAAGAAAGCCAAAGGTAAAAGGAAGAAAAATAATCCTTTGTAGGATAAACAAAATAACCAGTCTTCTGAAGAAAAATGGAAACCTTGTTATCCTTGCTTAATCTGTAATGAGGAGCATTTCACTTGCGACTATCCACATTAAGCAGAAGTAAATAAATTTCTTAAATCATCTACCACACCTACTGTGTTGACATATCCATTTCCTAATCAAGAGACTAACATGGTTGCTTCAGACCTCACTTCCTCTTCTTCGGTTAAGATGCTTTCCTCCACCTAGCCAAAAAATGAGGTTATGGTGGCAATGAGGAATAAGGACTATGGTAGTTTGAATCCCTCTACTGGTTAGGCTACTAATCAAACTACCAGTTATATCTCATCTACTTTGGATCCTGCTTCAAATCTGTTTCCTCCTGAATTAATAGTTAAATGTCCTAAGGGAGTTATTCATAAATCTGCATTCAACCCTCGTGTAAAACTTGCACAAAATAATAACGTAGTTGAGGATCTATCTCAAGCTCCTTTAGCTATGTCGAATCTTGAGGAGTTGCAAAATTGTCCCACCTAGAAGAAGGCTTTACTTGTCGTGATTGGAGTTGTTGATCCTTTGGATTCTAACCTCATAGTTTTTAATCATGAGACTCATACACCCATACTTCTAGCACAATTAGCTTTCATGATTTAGGTTACTATGTGAAGTAAGACTATCCATCGAACTCTTGTGGATGAAGGAGATTCCACATTCATCATGTTGCTTTCTTGGTGGAAGGCCATTGGCTCTCCTCACTTGAATCAGTCACCAACTACTCTAAAGACCTTTGATGGAAGAGGCTTCAAACCTTATGGAATTTTGAGTTCATTACAAAAATTGAATTAAGTGGAAATACGATGTCAGTATAAGTCGAAGTTATTAACGAACCATTATATTATAACCTTCTACTGGTTCACACATGGGTTTATGTTATGGCTGTTGTCGTTTTGACTTATTTCAAAATGATAGCTTTCCCTCACCAGGGGGCATAGTGGCCATTGATCAACTCATATTATTTTCCAATAATTCTCAAGTTACTATAAGAATACCTCTTATGGGATAAGCCCCACATGCATATCAGTGTTTCAGGGTGGGATTACTTAAGGATTCTTCTCTTATGTGAACCTTTTCATTTCCCCCTCCTCTTCCTTATTCCTTTCTCGAAAACTCGAAACCAGTTTCCTACTTAATGATGATATCTTCTTGTACTACTCCATCTAATCATTGGATAGTACCATATGCATATAATATTGATACCTTTGGTGATCACATGTCACTAAGTCCTATCAAAATTGAATACAAAGCCATCTATTTGTCTTTTTTTACACCCTCTGATTGTTTCTCTTTAATCAAATGGGTCGATTATCCCTTAGATTATAGTACATCTTCTGATCCTTTCTTCAGTACATTATCTACTAATGAAAGCATCATGGAGGTCATGATGTTAGATGATGCACCTTGGGAAGAGAATCATCATCGTTCCTCCTTTCCATATTCCTCTGAGGATAATATTAGTAATTTATATTCACCCAATGTCATTGAGATATCTATGAATTCTGTATCTATCCACAATATCGATTCAGAGAAGAATTTATCGAATACTGAAGAGACTATCCCTCTCGATATTTTGATCAAACTTGAAATTTTCAAGAATGTACATATTGGTGTGTCTTCCTCTAGCGATGAGATCAATACCTATAAAGCCCTTTTCCAGGAATTTCAAGACATTTTTTCCTGGTCATACGAAGAGATGCTAGGTATAGATTCGAACATCATTGCACATGAAATCAGAACATATCTCGATGCTAAGCCTATTCAACAATGCATACGTCCACTTCATCCTAAGAAGGTTGTTTCTCTTAAGGTTGAAGTTGAAAAACTTCTTTGTGTTGATTTCATCTACCCAATACCTCTCAATGACTAGGTGCCAAACATTGTTCCTGTCATGAAGAAACAAGGAAATAATGCATGTGTTTGTCAATTACCAGGACATAAATCGTGCTTTTCCTAAGAATAATTATCCTACTCTATTTATCAACTGGATTTTTGATGATTGTGCTGGCAATGAAATATTTTCGTTTATGGAAGGTTTTTTTGGCTATAATCAGATCAACGTTCTTGCATTGTACAAACATAAAACCACATTGATTTGTCCATGGGGCACATTTTCATATCAAAAGCTCCCTTTCAGATTGAAAAATTTTGGGGAAAATTTTCAGAGGGAAATGAATTATGCCTTCCATGACATTAAACACATTATATAACCATATTTGGATGACCTACCTACCCACTTGAAACATCATGAAGATCATCCCATGCATTTGAGGGCTTCTATGTTGTCGGAATATAACATGAGGCTTAATTCACACAAGTTCATGTTTTGCATCCAATTTGGATGACTTCTCGGCTTCATTATGTTGAAGCAAGGAATTCATAATGATCCTTTTAAAGTTCAGGCTATCCTAGATCTGCCTGTTCCTTCCTCTCTTGTTCAGTTACAATGACACCAAGGGAAGGCTAACTTTCTATGGAGATTTGTTCCCAATTATGTCGAATTGACCAAAGGATTTACTTGATTGTTGAAGAAAGAGGTTCCCTTTCATTGCAAAAAAACTACCCAAAAGGTGTTCAATGCTTTGAAATATGTTCTAGTTTAGGCATTACTGTTGTACCCCTCAGATTATCAATGCGTTTACTTCCTACACCTCACTGTTGCAATTACTACCATCGTTGTGGTATTGGTCCAAGAGGACGATGTAGGGGATGAACATCCTAAGAATAAATATTCTCATGTAGAAAAGTTAGCTTTGGCGGTTGTCCAAGTTTTCCTAAGGTTTCACCACTATATCCTTCTTCGAAAGGCTATGGTTGTTTTTTATTGCAACCTATGATGTACATATTTTCATGAAAATTTCTCAAGGAAAAATATTCCAAATGGATTTTCATCCTCCTAGAAATACGATTTGGATTTCATCAAATCCAAATCCAAAAAATATTTAGTCTTTTCCGAACTGGTCTGCGAACTTTCCACTTCCAAAACTGAAACAAAATATGTCGATTCTACTCTAGACAAATCATTTTTCCTGATAGATTCATCTGATCCATGGTATGGATACATCATCATATATCTCCAAACCCAAACTTTCCGGCCTGGTACCTTTAGCTTTGACCAATGAATTATCTGATACCAGGATAAAAATTATATAATAATTGGTGACAACCATCATCGTCATGGTATCGATACTATTTTTAGGCATTGCCTCACTCACGAGGAGGCCGATAAAGCTCTAAACGAATGCCATGCTAGGGCATGTGGTGGAAATATGTCTATTTGTGCCACCGCACAAAATATTTTCTGTGCTAGCTACTTTTAGTGTACTATGTTTCACAATTGTATC
The DNA here is from genome assembly GCA_000404065.3 of Pinus taeda. Classification (NCBI taxonomy): domain Eukaryota; kingdom Viridiplantae; phylum Streptophyta; class Pinopsida; order Pinales; family Pinaceae; genus Pinus; species Pinus taeda. The sequence goes on along the minus strand of APFE030107750.1, from coordinate 3,100 downwards.
CTCGTAGTCCAAAAGTGTCATGCTTGCTAGGTATATGATCGTAAAACCTATGCTCCACCAAGTGCTTTACACCTTGTTTTCATTGTTGGACCTTTCACGAAATGGGGAATTGACTTTATGACATGTAACCCTCACTTAGTTTGGGGGCATAGATACATTATTGTGGTGGTAAACTAGTTTAACAAGGGGGGTGTGGCAATGCCTACATATAATAACATCGATGAAATAACTACTCTCTTTCTCTTCAATCATGTCATTGCAAGGTTTAGTATACCACATGCTATAGTTACAGACGATGGGAAGCATTTTCGTAATCACATGAGGTATGAACTAAATGACAAGTTGGGCCTTCACCATGAGAGCTCAACTCCCTACTACCCACAAGTGAATGGGAAAGTCGGAGCGATCAATAAAGTTTTGAAAATAATGCTTCAGCACATGATAGGGATCCACAAATTGGATTGGAATCTTATCCTTTATGCAACCTTGTGGGCATATCGAACCTCTATTCTGACTACTGCCAGATTCATGAAATTTCAATTGGTGTATGGCCTAGAATAAATCCTTCCTATAGAGTGAAAAATTACACCTCTGAAAATTGTTGTCGAATTCCTTCCTGCCACTTTCGCAGAAGAAGAGTGTATTTTACATTTGTCACACTTACGTAAAACCCAGCGCGATGGTCAATGAGGCCCATAAGAAACACATTAAGGTGCAATATGATAAGAATGTTAAGCCTTATGCCTTCTCAGAAGGTGGCTTTGTCCTGTTATATGATAACGAGTCTGATGAGTTAGGTTCTAGGGAGTTCGAGCCAATTTTTCTATGCCCATACATTGTTAAATGTGTTCTTACTAAAGGGGCCTATGAGATGATTGATTTTGATGGAGTTGCATTGGCACGTCCCAGAAAAGGGTTGTACCTAAAAAAATACTACGCTTAAGTCATTTTTTCATAGTTCACTATGTACATACTATCTATTGGTGTGTTAAGTGTGTTTACAGTGTGTTTCCTTTAGAGTTTCCTACCATTTTTGTTAATCTTGCTTTACATTTGGATTGCAGATGTTGGCATCCTTTCAACCATATGTTGGTTATGCTGATGGTGCTAGTCATAGTAATAAGAACCTTTCCTCCTTAACGTGGGCTATAAATGTTCCAATTGGCGAGTTATTGAGTTTACAAGGGATTTGTATCAGTTGCTCTACCAATATCATCATTGAGTATAACAGAGTGATCGAGCTATTATCTGATGTTATTTCTCATGGTATCCATCGTATAGTTGTCAGACTTGACTCACAACTTGTTTTACTACACTTGAATAATGTCTATTTAGTTAGAAGTCCAACTATGCTTTGCATGTTTTTAAGGGTCCAGCTTCTGGAAAGAAAATTTGATTATATTCAATATCAAAACATTCTTGGAAGTTTAAACACATTGAAATATGCATTGGAAAATCATGTTTTAGAAAGAAATTTATGACATATGTTAATTAAATTAAATTCGCATCACGTACATTGAACAATCTAATAGAACACATGAAAAACACTAATATATGTGTGTGTGTATTTTGTTTTACAAACAAATGTGCCTGAGACACATATGGCCACGTGACCTATCGTATAAAAAATACATGTAGTAAAAATATGGCTCTACAACCTCCTAGTAGACTAATCCTGATGGTTCTCATGGTAACAAACATTTGAATGAGCTACTTTGCACAATAGATGACTAATACACTTAGGAACCCCGATAGTATGCCGATGCAGTCCCATAGGAATTTAATTCACCATATTCTGTGGAATTCCCTAGTTCAATCCCTCGACATGTCACTTGAACTGTGCAAGAGTCTCAACCACATTGAGATCATGTAAGACCTCTCGTGGCCTTGCAACAACTTGTGCCTATTGTGGGTCTCTAGGGAGCTAAAGATAAGATGAACCCATTGGTCAAACGGGTCCAATGTCTGCATGTAAAAATCAATACTTAGTCTTGGATACATGAAAATAAAAAATAAAAAAATTGTAAAAGTAAAAAAAAAGATATAAAAAATCAAAATGATCTTGTTTTACCTATACAATTCCATTAGTTTCCTTCAGGTAGCACTAGCTCTGGATCTCCACAGAAGTCCATCCCATAATATGGATAGTCTTCAATCATAATGAGCTACATACATAGTCATCGAAAGAAGAAAAGTGTGAAACTCATGGAAAATGGACCAATATGACTAGACATGAGGTCTACCCATTGTCTCATTTGTGGATCTCTAGGATCTAGAAGCTCGAGTGAGATATGTCGTGGACAGAGTAATGGAATCCTCTTCAAAGCGAATGAGATCAAAATGGAACCATACCCAAAGTTTTTCAATCACCCATATTTTTATTTGGTGAGATGGTCGTTCATATTTGTTAATACCCCCTTGCTCCAGTTGAACACTGTCGTCTCTATACACTCTAATGCGTATTGCATTTGGGACCTATTAGCCTTATGCAAGGTAGCGCTATTAGCCAATATAGAAATGATGAAAACGATTGTCTTGAGAAGAAAACATACCACATCCTTTATCTCAATTTTCTCACATTTTGTTGGTTGAGATTGAGGTCTACATTGTGCAACAATATAATCCTTGACATTTTTTTCACCCCTTCTCGAACCAGATAGCAAGATAGAAGCACCTCTCCTTGATAAGTCTACCAAAAAATATATGTCTTCCACTTGTATGCTAAGCATGTGTGATCCAAGCCCGAAGGATTGTGCTTGCACATTCCATGCACTGATAAGATACTCCAATAGTTCTATCTATTGTTTCATCCTAGGAAGCCAAAAGGACTTGAGAAGCCCACAGTTTCTGAATGCCTAGATGGTTGTTAGAACATTGGCAACATCCATTTCTTGGACTCCATGTTCTATTTCATGCCAAATTAAAGTCATTTTGTTCCGACGGATACCTGAAACATGACAAAAGAAATAATTAGAATAAATCCCATCCAAACATCTTAGAGAAATTTGAGTGAAAGGGGCAATTTTTTTTTCAAATGTACACAATGTACCCTAATAAAGCGAGATAATGCACTGCAGTGCACTCCATAGTTATTTTTTTT
>APFE030107748.1:3428-54401 GCA_000404065.3 Pinus taeda | reverse complement strand
TCAAATCAGAATGAAGATTGAAGACATTCAAAAAACAACATTTAGAACTCATGAGGGTCATTATGAATTTTTGGTCATGCCTTTTGGCCTTACCAATGCACCTTCAACATTTCAAGGTTTGATAAATTCAATTTTCAAACCATTCCTTAGAAAATTTGTGTTAGTATTTTTTGTGATATACTAATCTACAGCAAGTCTTGGAAGGATCATGTTGAACATGTTGACAGGGTGCTACAACTATTGGAGGAGAAACAATTATATGCAAAAAGATCCAAATGTTTCTTTTGAGTCCAGGAGGTGGAATATTTGGGTCATATTGTATCTCATGAAGGAGTTAAGGTAGACCCTAGCAAAATTAAAGCCATTAAGGAATGGAAAATTCCCACATCCATAAAGCATCTGCGAGGATTTCTTGGGGTGACAGGGTATTATCGCAAGTTTGTTAAGAATTATGGGAGAATAGCAGCACCTCTAACAACATTATTGAAGAAAGATGCATTTTCATGGACTCCGCAAGCAACAAAGGCCTTTGAACATCTTAAAGAGGCAATGTGCTAAGCACCGGTCTTAGCTACACCAAACTTCACAAAAACCTTTATTGTGGAATGTGATGCTTCAGGAAATGGAATTGGTGTTGTTTTAATGCAAGATGAAGACCCATTACTTTTGAAAGTCGTCCAATCAAGGGAAAGTTTTTACACAAAGCTATTTATGAGAAGGAAATGTTGGCAATACTCCATGCACTTAAGAAATGGCGACCCTACCTAATGGGAAGACACTTCAAGGTAAAATGGATCATGATAGCCTTAAATACTTTTTAGAACAAAGATTATCCTCTGAAGAGCAACAAAAGTGGGTCACAAAGATGTTGGGTTATGACTTTGAAATCATCTACAAAAAAGGGAAGCAAAATGTGGTGGCAGAAGCACTCTCAAGAAAGGATGAGGATGTGGAAGCATTGTTGTGTGCCATTTCTATTATCCAACCAGATTGGATAAACGAAGCAAGGGAGGAATGGAAGAATGATGAAGAAGTGTGGGCACTTATTCGGAAATTACAACAAGATTCCATTACGTCTGATACATTTAGCTGGAAAAATGATTCGTTATGGTACAAAGATCGCTTATACCTCTGTAAGAATTCCCAGCTAAAACAAAAGATTCTTATGGAATTGCACACTTCTCCCTTAGCAGGGCACTCAGGATTTTTAAAAACTTACCACAGGGTTAAGAAGGAATTTTTTTGGGATGGCCTTAAATCAGATATTCAAAAGTTTGTGGCAGAATGTTTGGTTTGCCAACAAAATAAAGTTGAAACAATTAGGACACCGGGTCTATTACAACCTTTATCCATTCCAAGCTAACATTGGGAGGAGGTTTCAATGGATTTTATCACAGGTTTACCCAAGTCTGAGGGAAAGAGTGTCATCATGGTGGTAGTTGACAGACTTACCAAGTATGCACACTTTTGTGCATTATCACATCCATTTAAAGTTAGTACAGTTTCTACTGCATTTATGGAAACAATTCAAAAGCTACATGGAAACCCAAAGATTATAAGTGACAGAGATCCCATCTTCACTGGAAATTTTTGGACATAATTATTTTCTTGTCTTGGTACTTAGTTAGCTCATAGCTCATCTTATCATCCTCAATCTGATGGGCAAAATGAGATAGTAAACAAAATTTTGGAAGGATATCTTCGTTGCTTTGTATCTGATAAACAGACACAATGGGTCAAATGGTTGCCTCTGGCTGAATGGTGGTATAGCACTTCCTTCCATACAACAACAAAAATGACCCCATTTATGGAACTTTATGGGTATCAGCCACCATCCATCACAACATATTTAAGAGAAAATTCTAAGGTTCAAGCAGTGGAACATCACATCGAACATCAACAACAAGTCCTCCAACTCTTAAAGGATAACCTCATGTTGGCATAGAATAGAATGAAAAAACAAGCAGATCAACATCACAACGAAAGAAGTTTTGATGTAGGTGATTGGGTATTCCTACGGCTACAACCATATAAGCAAATGTCCCTCAAGTAAGATAAAAAGGATAATAAATTATCACCAAAGTATTATGGTACGTACAAGGTTTTGCAAAAGATTGGTACTATGGCATACAAATTGGAGCTTCCTGCAGCTTCTCGATTGCACCCAGTTTTCCATGTTTCATGTTTAAAGAAGGTTATAGGCGACAAGCTCCCAGTTCAAACAATATTACCAGATTGAAGAGGAAGGAAAAATTATACTGGAACCGGAAGCAGTCACAGAAACAAGAACTCGACAGTTACGAAATCGTTCAATTTCAGGGTATCTTATCAAGTGGAAGAACTTATCCGCTGAAGATTCCACATGGGAGGATGAGAATTTTATGCAGAAGTATCCAGAACTACTCAAGCGTTGAGGACAACACTTTTTTGAAGGAGAGGGGCATGTTGGGTCCCTATAATACTAGTGATTACCCCATTACTATTGTAGTTATACCCCTTATTAATATTGTTGTGCCCCTATTGCCCCCATATTGTTATTACTGAGCCCCATAGAATCCCTCTATTGTTATTTTTGTGGCTTTATATTATTATTGTTAGGTCAACTAGATTATATTGTGACTCCTTAGACTCCTATATATAGAAAGGAGGTTTTGTCATTTGAATCATCCAAGAATTATTCATTTATGTAATGTAAAGGAGGTTTCCCCCTCGAAGAGGTTGAATTATAAGGCATTGATCTATCGTTTCTATTTTTTCTTGAGCTGGTTTCATAACAAACCTTCTCTCATTCTCTAGCTTCTACTGGAAGGGAGATACAACGCCCTAGCTCTTGTACTAGCCGATATGTTTACTAGGATGTAGGCATTGATCTATAGAAGGTTACTACCTTGACTCATTCTCCAGTTGCTACTGGAAGGGATCTCCAACCCCCTGGCTCTTGTATTGGATGATATGTTTACCAATATGTAGACACTGACCTATAGAAGGCTATGACCTTCTCTCTTCCTCCAGGGACCACGTTTCATAAATTTTTAGACTGGATACTCCTAGTACAAAACAACACAATATGAAGTCCATGTTTCATCCAATTTTCATACTAGACCCATCAGCAACATTGAAGCTCAATATCACTCATCACTGTAATAAAACCAATCACTAAAAAGCCATCAACACTGAAGCAAATCACAATCAATCAATCTAAACATTTAGAACACCGTCCCCAAAACACAGTCACCAGAACACAAAGTAGAACCTAGAACTCTGCATCAACAACCAGAACCAACTGCAACTTCAAACATCATATCTCATAACGTATACGCTACTTCGAAGTACCGAACCAATGTGTATACAAGCCTTCACCAAGGTAAACCAACATATAGATCTGCAAATACTAACTTAAAAACTCCACAACTATTCTAGACTTCAGTCATACCCAAATCATAGCATTTACACAATAAAACATGCGTTAGCATTCAGATCTAGCCCATACATTATCAGATCATACAATGATAATTCATTTTAGGTCTTATGAACTAGATCCATTGTTAGATCTCATTCATCATCCACCACTTATGTGCATACTTAGTTCAGATCAAGAAAAGCACCAGAAACCCATAACATGCATATTTTCTTTTGATCTAACTCTTCATATGATATTCATTACTTGCACACTTATCCCTTTGATATTATCCTCCTTATATATTTATATCCTTTGTCAATACCTCAGACCAAAACCATAGTTATGTTGTTGGTATTCTTTGATGGTATGAAGATTCTTTGCTGTGCTCATTACCATGGTAGGAACCCTTGGTATTCATTATCCTTGATTTTCCATCCCATATGTGGTTTTCCTTCTGTGAAAGTGCATGCATACGTATATGCTCCTTTTGTTCTGTGAACCCACGTGTATATGCTACTTTGATAGGGTGAACCTGCGTATACATCTTAAACTATTCTCTTTCTTCAATCTATGGAGTTTGATCTGTCATCACATATGTGAGTTGCCATCAAGGACAACACATGTACCATAATGCCAAAAATCTCCCCCTTTGGACTTGATGGCAACCATATTTGTGTATTTATCAAACAAAACCAAGATACTCACCCCCTTTGACATCAAAGGCAAAGGGAGGACCAAGATATTCTCCCCCATAGGGATACTCTGCACATGCTGAATTCTTTGATCATGCTCCCCCGAGATTTTACCGAAATCCCTTATGGATGTGAAATGAGTACATGACTCTATCACTCAACTATGTGAGTATGACCTTCCTATCACCAATAAATCATACATACATCAATCACCCAACCAAGTGGGGATATACCAAATGTTCATACATGACTGAAAATTTGCAATTATTACATCATCCTTCCCATGCATATTGGGGTTACAAAATACATCATAGGTCTTTACATGACCTTTACATCAAATGATATAAATGACATTTATAACAAGGACCAAGGATCTAAATAAGACCATGATAGTCATCAACAACTAGCATACACCATATATGATCTGCACCATAAGCATCTGTCAGCAACATCAAGATCAATAACTTGTATATGTCCATCATCAAAAGAGTTATCTGAATCAAAACAACTGTGTGAATCAAGAAGTATAAGTATCATCATTTACCAAGGTCTTCTATTATAATGCCAACAATGCATTATTAGAAACATATTCTCCCCCTAAACCTGTGCCAACTGTTCACTGTCACATCTCATCATTTCATTTGTTAGTAAGAATCATCAAGGCATCATAATCAACCAGTTATTCATCAAGTTATTAACAACTTATGAGGGCCAAAAACACTTCTACATATCATCAAAAAACTGTATTCATCATCAATCATAACAGAAAAGATAATTGATAATTGACTGAACCATTTTAGACCCCCTTTCTTGAGTTTGTCCCACTAGTTCTTCAACAAAACAACATATACGCGATTGTGTAGCTTCTAACTCGCATATATACGAGACTTGTCTTCATAATAATTGCATATGAGAATTGGAATTCTGAAGTTTAACACTTTTAGCTCCCTCTGGGTCTGTTATGTTTGTATACTGAGCTACGCTACATCTCACTGACAATAATTCCTTCTTCTTCAATACCTTGGATTGTGATGATGTTTGCTCCTTTTGGTATGGTGGCCGAAATTTGCTCCTACATTCTTTTTCTATATGCCCAAACTTGTTACAAGTATAACATCTTATATGTTTCATAGTCCTATAGAAATCAATGGCTTTGTGACCAAACATATTGCAAGAAAAACAATATCCCTTAAAGTACCTAGAAATTGATGATATTTCTATGTGACGGTTATTAGCTTGAACCATTCTAATTTTGCATCTCGTTGCAACATGTCCAAAATTATGACATATAAAACATTCAATATTATTCATTTGAGGAAAGAACGGATTATCACTTCCATACTCAGGAGTAAATGATTTTCTTTGAAGTTTTTCTTTCCTTGGTTGTTGATGGGGTTGACCTCTTATCTCCTTGTTGAGAATTTCAGATTTTGAATTAGAGTTCCTTGCCTTATCTTGTGAGCTAGATTCACCTTCAACAATTTCATGAATACCAAGATCAGTATTTATAAGAGGAGAACGTTGAACTTTGATGATTTCATCTCACGTTTCCGATCCTTTAGCAAATCTAATATTCATAGTTTTTGTCTTCTCAAGTTCTTTTCTTAGACTTACTACTTCACACTCTAATATTTCATTGCGCTTGTCCTTTTCAGTGAGTTGATGTGTCACTGTGTCTATGACTGTATCCTTTTCCGCTAAACATATTTTGAGTTGAGGGATTTCTTTAAGGAAATCTTCCTTTTCTAAGGTATCTTTTTCATATGCCATGAGTAGTTTAATATCTTGATCATCTTCATCACTACTGGACAAGCCATCACTATCTTCATGAGTAAAATAACTTCTTCTATTACCTTCTACAGAAATCTTTCCTTTGTCATGAGGGCATTTAGCAGCATAATGACCAACTCTTCCACAAGCAAAACATTTGAAGGGAAGCTTACCTCTAAATCTTTCGGAACCTCGCTAAAGTTTCTTCACAAAGTTTACCTCTTCCTCTTCTGATATATATCCTGATTCTTTGAGATCTTCCTTTTATTTTCCTTTTGCGGAAGCTTTGAAAGCGACTTATCTGATTTCTGATGGACCTCCTTTCCTCATTTCAAAGGCAGTTAAAATTCCATGAAGTTGAAAAATAGTAACAGATTGTAGATCTTGCTTTTCTTCAATGGAAGATACTTTTGACTCAAACTTAGAAGATAGAGATCTCAAAATTTTCTAAACTATAGTAGCCTCCTTTATTTCTTCACCCAAATTTCTCATTTGATTTACAATCCCATCTACTCGTCAGAAATAATTAGCAATATTTTCATCACTATGCATCTTGAGAGTTTCATATTGGATTCTGAGAGTTTGGAGTTTAGCACATTTTACCTGGGAGTCTCCTTCGTAACTCTGAATGATTCTATCCCATATTTCCTTGGTTGTGTTGAAGTTCATGACTTTGTTGAATTCTGATTCTGATAGACTTCCCAATAGAGCATTGACAACTTTGGCATTGATTTCATATGATTTCCTTTCTGTTGAATCCGTGGGGACTGTTGCTAGATATTGGTATCCTCTTTCCACAATTTCCCAAACCTTAGCTCCAAGTGACTGAAGATAGGCTTTAGTTCTTATCTTCCAATATACTAAGTTATCTTAGTTGAAAATTGGTGGTCTGATAGATCCCATTCCTTCATGCTTTGTCATCTTGAGAGATCTTCCTTCAAGCGATCAAGCTTCTTCTGAAGGACCTACTTTGATACCAATTGTTGGAAATAATACTGGGGGAGGGTGAATCAATATTATCTACTCACTAACTTTTTCTTTTCATAATCAGATTTATATACGCTACTTCAATGAAGGGAACTTGCGTGTCCACGCAACTATTCTTAAGGAAACCAACGTATATCCAATGAACTTATGATTAAGTTAATTAATCATATGTTGATCTTTAATCAATGCATCATTACTTAATTAACCATTTAAATAGTAACCATGTGTAGTAATAACATAATAAAAAATCACACATAAGCAACACACATGAACACCAAGATTTAAGGTGGAAACCAAATGCAGGAGAAAAACCACCTACTGTTGTCATCTCTATCTTCTTTTAATATAAGAAAAACCTATTTACAATCTTGTACTAGTGCAGACTCATACCAGTACATAGGAACCCACCTGCAAAAGGCTACAACCTTCTCTCTTTCTCTAGCTTCTAGTGGAAGGGAGCTACAATCCCCTAGCTCTTGTACTAACCTATATGTTTACTAGTATGTAGGCGTCAACCTAGAGAAGGCTACTACCTTCACTCATTCTCCAGCTACTACTGGAAGGGAGCTCCAACCCCCTGGCTCTTGTACTAGCTGATATGTTTACCAGTACATAGGCATTGGCCTACAAAAGACTACGACCTTCTCTCTTCCTCTAAGGACCACATTTCCTAAATTTGCAGACTAGATACTCCTGGTACACAACAACACAATATGAAGGCCACATTTCATCCAATTTTCATACTAGACCCATCAACAACATTGAAGCTCAATATCACTCATCATTACAATACAGCCAATCACTGAAAACCCATCAACATTGAAGTAAATCACAATCAATCAATCTGAACATTTAGAACACTGTCGCTAGAACACAGTCACCAAAACATAGAGAAGAACCGAGAACTCTGCATCAACAACCAGAACCAACTACAACTTCAAACATCAAATCTCATAATGTATACACTACTTCGAAGTACCGAACCAATGTGTATACATGCCTTCACCAAGGTGAACCAGCGTATAGATCTGCAAATACTAACTTAAAAACTTCATAGCTATTCCAAACTTTAGTCATACCCAAATCATAACATTTACAGAATAAAACACACGTTAGCATTCAGATCTATCCCATCCAATACCAGATCATGCAATGATAATTGATTTTAGGTCTTATGAACTTGATCCATCATTAGATCTCATTCATCATCCACCACTTATGTGCATACTTAGTTCAGATCAAGCAAAGCACCAGAAACCCATAACATGCATATTTTATTTTGACCTAAATCTTCATAAGATATTCATTACTTGCACAATTAGCCCTATGATCTTCTCCTCCTTATATACTTATATCCTTTGTCAATACCTCAAACCAAAACCATAGTTATGTTGTTGGTATTCTTTGATGGTATCAAGATTCTTTGCCACAGTCATTACCATGGGTCAATACCATGGTAGGAACCCCTGGTATTCAGTATCCTTGATTTTCCATCCCATGCATGCTTTTCCTTCTGTGAAAGTGCATGCATACGTATACGCTCCTTTTGTTCTGTGAACCCGCGTGTATACACTACTTTGATAGGGTGAACTTGCGTATACATCTTAAACTATTCTCTTTTTTCAATCTATGGAGTATGATTTGTCATCATATATGTGAGTTTCCATCAAGGACAACACCTGTACCATAATGCCAACAAGTGGATCCTTTCAAGGACTGCTTATGCTTTGTTGTCCCAATCATGGAGTGTGGATTTTGTGTGCTTCTTTAAAGTACATCCTTTGCATACATTCTGCTGCTCAAGTGCTCCTTTGGGGAGGTATATGGTTATTTGTTACATGATCTTCAAAGAACCGTGATGCAAATGGAAAAGTCTTCTATGCCAAAGTTCACCGACATCGTGGCTCTACAGCTTCTCTGGCTTTGTGCTCAATGCAACACAATCCTCCACATGAACCCTGATTTGCTTCACATATCTCATGGCTATGCATCCGAGGAATGTATTTCCTTTGCTACAGATCACTTCATAACCATGGTCTTCCAAAACTACAACAAAGATGATATTTTTCTTTAGGACCATAACGAACATGACATCCTTGAGCCTTAGGGGGGAGCCAGACTCCCTATAAAAGGTTATTGTACCAGTCCCAGTCACGCTATACCTTCCATCGTCCCCCATCTCAATGTGCATTTGTAAATAATTTTCCTACAGGTCACTAAAAAATCTCTATTCCCCATCATGTGGAATGGTGCGCCTGAGTCTAAGTACCACATGATCCCCATCAATGTGTTGGCCATGCATACAATGAGAGTAAAGTCAAGCTCAAACTAAGAAGACAAAAGTTCACTTGCTACTCCTCCTGAGGTCTTCTTTCTTATCTTATTATGTGGACACTTCGTGGCATAGTGCCTGAATTCGTGACAACAGAAGCATTTAGTTTTTTACAAATATTTCTTCTTTACTCCATTGTGTGGATTCTAGTTTGGGTTGGAATTTCTTCCCTTTCCCTTCTTTGCCTTTCTAGCCAATGCAAAGGTTCCTTCATCCTCGCCCTTGGATGAAGTCCCATCTACAGTATTCTGCCTTATTTCCTCTTGTACCAAATCAGACCATAATTACTCCCAATTTGGTAGTTTCTCCCTCCCGTTCACCAAATCTGAGAGATATGCCAGCTCTTGGAAAGGCCCATAAGGGCTAGGATTACCAAGTCATCTTCAAGAACAGTAAAATTGACCCCGCTAAATTGATCATGACATTATGTGTAACTTCTCGAATACTACGGTATAATGTCATTCTTCTACATCTTGATACTTCAAAGTTTATCCTTCAGTGCCAGTTTCCTATGGTCACTACTATTCTGCCAGTGCTTTCCACATCACGAACAAAGTTTATTTTATGTGGAGTTTCGAGACCTTATGATCCCGTACCCCCTCTAAGATTATTCTCATCACCTTGGCTACATCTTTATTCCACTGTGCAAGGTCTTAGACATCAACTGTTAGCGTTGGAATACCTGCCTTGACATATTCAAACAATCCATGGTCATCGAATACTGCTTCCATGTGGTCCTTCCATGCAACAAAATTTGAGGTGCCTTCCAAGGCATACTCTAGCCTTAGTCCTTTGAAGGCCATCTTCTCAACTTTGAAGAAATCCTTCTACATAGATCTTCAAATTCGAACCTCTCAAAAGCAACTTTGAATTTCGTAATCAAATGTGAATCCAACTCCTATAACATGTAGAAATTAGGTTGTATATTTGGAACTGATCATGAAGTTTTAATCAAAATCACAAGACACAAACCTACTTTACTGCTCTGCGGACATTAATTCACAATTTAGAACAAAAATCTCAGACAAGAAGAAATAATACACATGCAACAAATATTTTTATTTGGGGAAAGAAATTTGCTAAAAACCCCAATGCCCACTTGCATTAATCAATTGAATAGAGATGCATTACAATTTCTTTGCTCAACTGAGCATATCTTGCTAGTGCATAACTGCTCACCGAAGGCCTTTAACCCAGACTTAGTCAATTTTTTCCTCTGCTTGAGCTCCTATTTCCTTACGTTGTTCCTTCAGGAATCAGGCCCCTATTATTTAGGATATTAAAAATTGAATTGCACAATTCCTCAGGCTGATCATCTCACTGCATGCAACAATTATACACTCAAGACTAGTCTACAACTAATGGTACACTGCCTTATAATCTCCACCTCAACTGGGTAAGTCGAATTCTTTGCATGCACTAGCCATTTTGGGTTGATTGATTAGTTAACTGGATGATCACTGAGTTTGAATGAATTCCCACTGCTTAACTGACCTTCCACTAGCTCCAAAAGTTGGGACTAGTTTAACTGAAATCAACATGAGATAACTGATCCTTATTGCTACACATTAGCAATCACACATGATGAACTAAACTCTAACTCCTCCACATTAGAGGAAATTTCAACCTAAAAGTGGCCTCTTAAGGAAAAATAATAAAATAATAATTAAAATAATAAAATAAGAGGCATGAATTTTGGATAGAAATGAAAAAAACTATAATTTTTTAAATTGTATTTTTGGCTTATCTCCTTATAGGTTTACTCAAATTTCAACTGTAGAAACTCGTTGGATGCGTAGTTAAATTTCACATCCAATGAGTACCCATTATGCATACTTTTGAGAAGATACACAATGATAAAAATTGAAGATACATTAAAAAAGTGTGAATCCAACGAGTACCCATTACACATACTTTTGAGAAGATCTGCATTGATAAAAATTGAAGATACATTTAAAAAGTGTGTTAAACCACACTTTTTTAATGTATCTTCAATTTTTATCAATGCAGATCTTCTCAAAAGTATGCGTAATGGGTACTTGTTGGACGTGGAATTTAATTCCACATCTAACGAGTGCCTACACTTGAAATTTGAGTAAACCTATAAGCATATAAGCCAAAAATACAATTAAAAAAGTAGTTTTTCTTCTTTTCCTTCCAAATTATTTATATGTACCTCTTTTAAATTTAAAGGATTTTGATTGGTTTACATATTATGACATGGAAATTACATGAAAATTTCATGGGCACTTTTAGGCTGAAATTTCCTCTAATGACGTGAATTGGGTGACACAAGCCATGGCACACTAGTTAACATCATCCAAGTTGTCTGCTGTTGTGGAAATTCAAATTTTCTCAATTTAATCAAGGCATATTCAAATTGATAATTTCTTGCTGCATTTTTCAACACATTAAATGCTTTATGATAATTCTCAACCCTCATGTTTGGTGTGAAAATACACATATATACTTATTAAATTTCATGCAACTTTGAATGCTTTCACATCAAGTGTTGCTAATCATCTTTGCACACTAATTTATTAGTCTCCCTATGAAGAATGATGTGGAGTACAAGAATGGTGATTCCAATGTCGTTGAAAGCCACACATATTCTTGTATTCCTATGTTCTTGTGAAGTCACAAACATTGTGGACCTTTGATATTTGTTACTTATATAGTTGTCAAGGTTCTACTTCCAAATATCATCAATGCCTCATAAAATATTGCTATGAAATAGGGATCATTACTATCTATTTAATATGATGATTATCATGATTATGGTTTGGTCTTGTACTTTGAATTTCCAAAAACCTTTTAGATAAACCTCATTCACTAGATCAGATTAATGACAATTATTACTGATCACGATGTGGGTTAAATATGACCTTTTGTCATGGCTCCCTAGTGAATGCAATCACAATTGTTGTGACACAATCTTGGTTCAACTTAAATCCTTTATTTCAACCTTCATCAATTGATTGTATGACCCTAAGACTTAGTTTAGCATTAAACAAACTAAAATTGGATTAAGAAAAATTGACACTAAAATGAAAAGGTTCTTTTTAGTTATGCAATATTGCTGAGAACTAGGAATGCTATTAAATTAGACACTCCCAAATGTAAGCATCATATTCATAAGATAAATGTTGTGAATTTAGTCAATGTTCACTGAAATTGGTCAAAATCGACTTCAAAATCCAAATCACATATTTTAGAAGTCAATCTTTTTCAGCAAACCAAGAGTGCTTTATATTCTTTCTTCTTTGTCCTTCATCCAAAATGTCTTACACTTCATCTCTTTCCTTCATCTGGAATTTTCTCTTTCCATTCCTCACCATACACTCTTTTTTTTCTCACCTTTTGTAGCTTCATGATACTCATACAAATCCATTGCATTAAAAAATAGAGAGATATTCAATTCTTTATGAAACCCCAACATATACACGTTCTCTTAAAAAAACATTCTCTATACTACGAGATCCCATCTTCTTAATTCTGCATTTATTACATGTTTCCATTGGGAAAGTCTATCCTTCCTCAAATGTGCAACTACTAAATCTCATTCACAAAATTTCTTATCTTCTCTTCTAATCAACCAACTCCTTATATACTGATCTTTTATTATGCATCAAACATTAAAATATATAATATAATACCACTATTACTATTCTTATTGTTATTATAATTATTACAAGACATAACAATGCTCAAGGCAATATACCCATTGTGCTTTGTTATGAGTTAGACTTCTAAAATATATATGCTTATTAATATGTATTATATATATATATATATATATATTATATATAAAAGCCAAACCCATATTATGTAATGAACGCATTCATACATATGACAAATAATGTGTGTATTAGTGATGACAATGGTAATGATTATTACATTAAAATGATAGTGGTAATAATATTGCTAAAGGAAGGATTTTTATTTTGTTGTTAGAAGCTTCATACCATTATGTAAAACTTATTAAGTTACAACGATGCTTAAATATTATATGACTCACACATAAAATCTAGATTTATTAGAGATAAAGATTATTCAAATAACTTTAAGTGTTATTTTTTTCAATTTTACACCCAGGAAAAAGTTTACAGTACAAAAATAATCCCTCTTAATTCTTTATGATCCAAAATCTATATTAACATTTAATTTTTATATATAGACACTTTATTAAACACTTTTACATAATAACATTGTTGAAAATGTAATAAGACAATCTTAATTTAATTTGTCTTTCAATTAAATTAGGAATTAAATTGTGATTCCATATCTTATGACAACTTGTAATAATTAACTAAGTTAATATGACTTAGCTCAGTTAATTCGAGTTGAGGGTCTAACTAGAGTCATGTAGAGTGTCTCCTACAATTAGGAGCGGTACTTGAGTTTATTTTGAATTGTAATTATTTACTTCAGTTCAACTGAGTTAAATTCAGTTAAACTGGTTCCAACCGATGGAGGAATTAGTGGGATATATAGTAGTGAGGTATAACCCGCAGTAGTGGGGTGTGACTTACTATAGTGGGGTGTAATTCACTGTATGGGGTGTGAATTTCTATAGTGGGGGTGTAACTTACGGTAGTGGAGTGTAAATTGCGGTAGTGGGGTGTAACCTACGGTAGTGGGGGGTAACCTGTAGTGATCAGTAGACTGAAGATTCACTCATAATTAACTCATGCATGTCAGATCAAAGAAACACCCAATTGAGATCCGAGTTTAGGGGGAGTGTACGATTAGTTGAATAATCATCTGAATTGTAAAAGTGGTGCATGCAAGTAGATGAAGGCCTATGAGGATTGTGAAATTCATAATTGTGGAATTTCCCAATTAAATATGGGCTAATTCCCATGGGAACAACACAAGGAAATAAGAGCTTGGTAGGCAACATAATTGGCTAAGTATTGGCATGAGATTTTCTGGGAAGCAGTGAGATATATAGAGATACTGTAGAGGTTGCTCAGGTTTGAGAAAAGTATTGTAATCTTCTCATATTCTCCGATTAATGCAATATACAGATAACAAGGGTTTTTAGCTGTTGTTTTTCCCAAAAAATTGTTGTAATGCAATATACAGATAACAAGGGCTTTTAGCTGTTGTTTTTCCCAAAAAATTGTTGTGTTATGTGTGATTTAATTCTTTCTCTTATATGCTTCGCGATTTCATCGATTGTTTATTGTTTCCACCACTGAGTGGGGTAGATTCAAGTCAATTGTTTTAGCATATTACAATCTGCAGTTTGAATCTACAAGAAATTTCTACATGGTATCAGCACTGAAATCACTATAGAAGAGATGAATACGAGAAGGGAAAATATTCAGGATGGAAAATTATCTTGAAGTTTAAAAACATTAGTGAATGTCACTAGTCCCTAATATGAAAACTATAACATGTTTATTGATATATTTGTAAAATTATTCAAATCTATAATGATTTTATATACAACCTCTATATAATGTTTATGATTTTAAAGGTAAAATAATTTTATATTGTAAAATTTGGGCGAATCATTTTTATAAAAAATGGAAATTGGAGAATATTTTTTGTAGATAAATCATGGAAAATTAGCCGACCTACGAATATTAGCCCCTAAAATTTTCCATGAATAAGTGTTTATATTTTGTAGGAGAAATAAAATTTGCAGTATCATACTTCAGAGCCAACACGATGTTTTTCTATGGATTGAGACTCGAATATGTGCTTAAGGCTAGCTCAAACTATATTGCTTGGAAGGATAGGATGGAGGCAGTGTTGGAAGACAACAGACTTAAGGAATTCATAAACAAAGATATTCCTAAGCCAACTGATGCTCAGGATCTAGCAGAGTGGAGAAAATATGTGGCAAAGGCGAGAATGTTTATCTTATAAGGAGTTCGATATCATATTGTCTCAAACCTCCATGGTAAGTAGACTCCATTTGCAATGTGGAAGGCCTTGACAGACCTATTTCAAAAAACAGTGATCACAGGAAACTGGCACTGAAGGACAAGCTTAGAAAGATCAAGATGGAGAAGGTGACAATATACCGAAATATTGACCAAGTTCACCCAATGTCGAGATGATCTTGGAAGTGTCAGTGTTACAGTTGTTGAAGATGATATGGTGAGCTGGCACAACCACCAGGACTCAGTTAATGGGAGGGAGAAGCTACCAGAGTGGGAGCAGTTGTGGTTTGACTTGGTACAAGAAGAGATTTGATAGAAATCTAAAGATGGATCCTCATCTAAGAATGATGATGAGGAGAAATTTTCCTTAGCTAGAAAGGCAAAGAAAGGGAAGGGGAAGTACTACCATTCCAAATTAGATTGCAGTAAGGGCATCAAGAAGAAGGGCTTATCGAAGATTAATTTTTTCACTGTCACAAGCTGGGACACTATGCCACAAAGTATCTGTCAAAAGAAGGCCAGTAAGAAGCCCTCAAGAGGAGCGGAAGGTGAATCTCTTACTTCACAATTTGAGCCGTATTTCACCCTCATCGTTTGCATGGTGACATTGATGATGGGTAGTGTGTGGTATCTGGATAGTGGAGCCTCATTCCATATGACCGACAACAAAGAGTTCTTCAGTGACTTGGAGGAGGACCTCTAGATGCACATCGAGATGGGATATGATGGGAGGTATAACACAACCAACATCGATATTGTTACCTTTTGAGAGGGAGTCTCGTTCTCCTCTCACATTAAAATATGTCATGTATGTTCTAGGTTTGAAGAAGAATTTGGTTTTAGTTTCTATGTTGGAGGACAATGGCTATGATGTGATATTTAGTAAGGGAAAGGATTTCCTTTGTCACATAGGCTCCAAACAAGTGAAGCAGATCAGGGTTCGAGTGAGGAACCTATACAAATTAGATGTAGAAGATAGTGCTACTTTGAGCACAAAAACAGAGAAGGTGCAGAGCCGAGACGTCAGTGAGTTGTGGCATAGAAGATTGGGTCACTTGCATCACTGAGTTTTGAATATTATGTAGAACTTTCTAGAGGACTTCCCAAGGGTACACTAGAGCAGAGAGACACATGCAAAGGGTACACAATGGGGAAGTACACCAAAGATTCCTTTCATGATAAAGATATTCAAGCACAAGCGATCCTTGATAGAGTTCACTCAGATGTCCGTGGATCGTTCTCGACAGACTCCACGACCGAGCACATGTATTATGTAATATTTGTTGATGATTTTTCTCATAAGTGCTGGATTTTCTTCATGCAGAAGAAAGATCATATGTTCGCTAAATTTTGTGAACTTAAAGCACTTGTCGAGAAAGATATTGACCAGAAAGTTAAAGCTTTCAGAAGTAATAATGGTAGAGAATATGTGTCGAATGAATTCAAGAACTTCTGTGCATTAGAAGGCATTTGACGGGAGTTAATAACACCTCATAACCCACAAAAGAATGGGGTGGATGAAAGGAAGAAAAAAAGTGTCATGGGAGATGCATGAGAAATGTTACATGATCAGGGACTACCATTGCACTTGTCGGCTCAAGCACAGAACACAAATTTTTATTTGCAGAACAAAGGCCCTCATCGAATTCTTGAGATGAGTACATGTGATGCAGGTAAATTCTAAGTGCAGACACAAACAATTCCTCTAGCCTGAGAGAGCGGGTCTAGTCATGAACAAACGTTCTATGGAAGGTTTTCTTAGGCTAGAATCAATTACGAGGGACTACCTTTTAGAACGCTATTCCACTTGGTGATGATCCTGCTTCTTCATTCTAGCTATCTTTCGTTTCCTTCCTTCGCACAACTGAAACAAGAAAACAATAGCAAACAACAAACATAATAGCATACAATATTTTATTGAACCTACTTAATAGATCAAGAAACATTAAGCCATATATATGTGAGATGAAATTTCATGTAGGAAACCAATCGATAGTTGCATCTATATTAGTTCAAGAAGAGATTACAACCGATGTCTTGACGTTGTTATTCTCCTCTGACATATCTGGGTTCCCACACTTCTGCTAGCACTTCATGGACAACCCAAACAATAGAGATTTTAAGGTCTATTTCCCTCTAGTATTAAATCACACCCAAGTGCACTATTCTCCCTCAAACATACACTAGAAAACTTTAGACTTTAGATGTCTTGCTGATTATTTTAACTCCAAAAAAAAAACTAGCTTTTGCTTGGGAAAAGGAGATGTTTTTATAGCTTGGATGGATGGGATATGGTTCCCATTTTCATGGGAGAAGGCCCTATCTCTTGGATTAGTTCCATCCCAATAGGGAAAATGAGCCCAAATTGACCTCCTCGACTCCATCTAGCCTAACCATTTACCAGACTTCCGTTATGAAGCTTCTAGAGATGGAAGCTTCGGTTCCATATTTAAAAAACTTTCCAAAAGAGGAACGGTGTGATTGAGCAAGGGCTCAATTGATCTGATTGTCGCTAGGCACAGTTGTAAGCCCTACATATCAGCACAAGGAGGACATGGGTCATTAGCACCGGTCTTGTAAACTGGGATAAGCAAAAGATTTTTGGGAAATGATGCAAAAGGGAATTATGCTACTCATGAAGAGGGACACAATGGGAGTTTCTTCATGATAGAAAAGCATGTCGGGTACACTGTAGAGGTCCTCCACGATTTTAGACGGGGAGTACAGGGACAATGACAAAATGTTGTGTAACATATGCCCCCTAAAGCATAAAGGCCTAACTAGAGTGAGGAGTGAAATGCTTTACAAGTGCGCGTAGGGAACTAGAGTCTGTCATTAGAGAACCTACAAGCAAGCATAGATACATATACATCAATGAAAACTAAGAGTAATAATACATGAATTGTGGTATGGGAAAAGCCATCCAAAGAATGATCATGTAAATGGATCCATGGCATGGGTGCAACCATCCAACAAAAAGGATCATAACGAAACCAAGGTATGGTTGCAACCATCGAATAATGAGAAGGATCACATATAACAACTCACGGTATGGTCGCATCCACCCATCTGAAAAGAAATGTATATTAACACGATCATGTCACATTGCCTCGCAACCCAAACTTATGTAATCTTAGCCTAGGGTCTTGTGTTCTAAACGACCCAATCAAAGTACAAATCCTAACATGCGAATGAATGTGTTGAAGTCGAACATGCTAAGAAGTCGTTGGATTATTGGTCAATGATGTGAATCATTAACACGTGAAAGAGAAACAACCAATAATGACAATGGCTCTCAAGGTACTGGCAACACAGTTCATGGAATGTGAATAAAGGAACTGATGCAGAATACCCGTGAAATCACTCAATCGAAAGCCAATGACGTGAACTTGTCATCGAGTGCGAAGAACTTGCCATTAGGGCATGCAAGCTCTAAGGTACTGGAAGGGATTCGCTCGGCCAGCTCCCTGGATAATGATATGAAGTCGACAGGAAGTGACCATGTCAAAGGAGGGCCATGATGTATCCCACATCATTGACACAAGACAAAGGGATGCAAATGATGTTAGATGATACACAAAATCAGGAGTAAGTGTAACTGCAGAGGGACTAACCCTTGAACATATCAACGACACGATTCCAGAGCTTGGAAGCTTTTGGATCCATAGGATCAGTGGTCATGATGATGTGGTAGAGTTCAAATGGAAGTAAAAAATGAATGGCCCAACCCAGGAAGGTAAATGATGAAAGGAGGTTACCCCAACCTGACACGAAACAGATAATGTCATGTTCAAGAGTGAGCTGCTGACAAAACTAATAATATTTCCAATTTCCCCCACCATTTTTGGCAGGTACCCCAATTATTTTTTATCGCAATCTTGAAGGGGATAGCATGTAATTTCACTGTAAGTTCATCCTTCGGACGAATCCAACCTAGTAAGTTTAATGAGCCCTAGGAAGGAGAAGCTCATGTTCGTTATGGTGATGAATCCGATGTCGTTTAATGTTTTAACGAGTCTGACAAATGTGTAACTCAATATATTTTTCATGTTTAGAGAGTTTAAAAAAGCATGGAAAATAAAACTCCACATGGCCCCTCTTCATATATTTGTGTCTCTCGAGCTCGAGAAGGTAGAAAACAATACTTGAGAGAAATGCTTGATCACTTCAGTTAAGGAGTACCTTTTTAGTAAATAGTTTATCCCAACCCGAAAAAGGGGTAAATGTATACTGGGTAAACGACGTTTCGCATCCTTTAAGGAGTTCAAAATGAAAAGAGCTCGACAACCTTTTTGTTTTTAAAAGGTCGGAAAAGAGCTGAAAGCAGACCTCCCCAAGTCAAAAGGGAAAATACTCTGCGATCTTTTCATTTCAGTTTTACGAGTCAAGAAAAGGGCTTAAACCAGACTCAAGTATCCTCATCAACAATCCATCACCTGTTGATGCATAAGAAAGGTAAATGCATTATGCAGTTCTGAGGTAAAATAGGTTAAAAACACTTTAAAAAACTTAATATTTTCATAAAAATGAATAAAAAGGGGAAAAAGTAATTATTTTTTACCATTTACCATTTTTACCTTTGTGTGAAGAGCTTTTTACCCTTTCGTGCCCTAATTTTTCTAGAGAATATTGCGAGATTCAGGAGGTCATTTGCTGAGCTGTCAGTTGCAGGTAAGAGCCAAGACCTTAAGCTCCATTTTCATACTATTTTTACCTAGTTTTATCCATTTTTTAGATTTCATGGGAAGGATTTGGCAAAAAAAAAATGTCCTCGGTTAGCGCGATTTCCGAGCACGAAATCGCGCCAATCGGGGGCGGCTAAAACTACCAACTGCGCCATACATTGTGAGCAAAAAAGCTACATGTTTTTTTCTCAATTTTACCGCTTGAATCCAAATTTCTATGTCAAACAATGATCATTGACTTGATTAAATGGTTTTTGTAGGAAGAAAATCATTGAAAATGGTGGATTGGAAAGAACGAGAGCATGAGGATATCGATACCCAAGCAATAGCTAATCCAAATTTCTTGGACACTTTGAGGAACTGTGGGCTCCTCAAGTTCTTTCTCACCAGGGATGCAACCTCAACCTGAGCTACTATGATACCTGAGTAGTCTCTAGGACATAAATCAGAAATTTTTTATCATTGGTGACCAAGAGGCGGAGTTGGAGACTTCAGACATTTATTTCGTTACATGACTATCCCAGAGAGGGGAACTAGTAAACCTATATGGGTCGAGGATGATTGGGGCAAGTGTGTCCATGTTACTTTCTGAAATTGCTCATAATCTCTCAAATCCAAGAGTGGCAAAATCGAGATCGCGACTATTCGGGGTCTTGTGTTGAGAGTGTTACTCTTGACCATCAAAAAAGTGGCTGGGTCCCAAGTGCCTCATGAGACTAACAAATCCAAGTTCTTGTATGCTATTGAGTGCACAACACACACTATTTTTAATTGGGTGGAATCTATGAAAATTAACATGGAGCGCCAGCTATCAAAAGCTAAGGCGGGAAACCTGAAGTAGTTTTGCTTTGGGTATGTGCTAGTGACCTTCTTCCTGGAGCAGGTTCCGTTGTTCCAATACCAGCTAACTGAGGTGGATTTGTCAATGCCACGAGACCCACGGATGGTCCGTTGGAGCGAGTTGATGCCCAAGGTTATGGGGGGCCAATAGATGTCCTACGAGCCCGCCTTCTTCTTATGGCTACTAAGACAACTGATCGTAGTGGAGGATTGGCCTTACAGTGGTACCGACTTCCACGAAGATCCAAATATGATGCTCCCAGAAGGAGAGGATTTTGATGATGGAGGTAAAAACAAACAATTTTTTAGTTTTTTTGATGTTTTTACTGTTTTTGAAATATATGTGTTCATGACACTTTGATTTTATGAATGCAGATGTTGGACTAGAACGCCTTGCTAGGATGTCCCCGATTGTGAGTGCGTCGCTCGGCAGTTTGATGTCACTCCTTATCAGAAGGGGAGCAATAACGAGGAGGAGATTGCACGTAATCTCGAGTGTTTGACCCATGGGATCCCAGAGTACGCTCAGATGGGTAATGTCCCACGCTAGTACCAGAGGCATATGGTGGGTGTGTTAGATCGGATCCGCCGACTCTTGACTCGCGTAGTCCGAGCAGTTACATGATATCATGAGCATCATGTTGTTTAGTGCAAATGTCTAGCATTTCATATTTTTGAGGCTTGCGAGCCACATATATATAAGGCCTGCGAGCCACCAATGTATTTTTGACACACATATTATTTTTTGAGGCTTTGATGTATGAAAAACATTATTCACGCACACACACACACCACAGACACAAACACATATATCCTATATTTTCTTGCTTACTATGATACAAATGATTTGTTTTTGATTTTTACATGTTTCGCAAATGTCTATCCAACACATAATTAGCTAATGCATCTGCCAATGTATTCATATGTCTAGGAATATGATGATATGTCATGTAATCAAAATTTCTTTCCAACAGACGAATATGTAGATACATTCTCAATATTTGAGGGTTTTTGATGGAATAATGCCCGTTGAGTTGAAGAATGGCAAGCTGTGAATCAAGTTTGACAACCAAATCCTAGATGCCAAGAGCAATAGCTTCTGAGAACAATTCGATAACTATGCTATACTCACCGATGTTATTAGTTGTTTGACCTAGACAAACCCCTTGAAGATCAACCAACTCACCATGGGGGTCCTAAATGGCCCATCCTGCGGATGATAGGTTCTGGGTACTTCGACAAGCACCATCAGTGAAACTGATGTGAGGAGACATCAACATCTGAAAAGTAGGCAAAAACATAATAAGCAGGAAAGTTGTTTGCAAAAAAACACACCAAACCACACTGCACAAAAATGATTGACACACTTAATGTACAAAAGTAACCATGCTAGATGACCTAAGCATAGTGCTTTTGGAGAGAGTCCATGCTCGGACTCAGGTAATCAATCAACACAGATGAACATCGGAGTTTTACCATTGACATGATGAGTAAGAATTGACTCGGCCAAATAATATAGTAGAACTCATATGAAGGTTATGCCCCCATGCTCCCTGGGCGAGGGAGGCTTACGAGTCAGATTACAACCCCATTGCAATAATGGGTAATCGGTAAAAACACGGGGAGGGAGAAAAAAACCTGAATCCATGAAGAGATAAAGGTGCCCTTAGGCGAAATATCTTGACAATGTCAGGAGAAACTGAGATGTCAATAAGTAGCGGAGAAGAGAACTTGTCAAGACACATAGACATGACCATCGAGCCAGAACCAAGCAATGGGGAATGAGAAGACACATCAAGAGAGGTTT
This sequence comes from Pinus taeda, assembly GCA_000404065.3. NCBI lineage: Eukaryota > Viridiplantae > Streptophyta > Pinopsida > Pinales > Pinaceae > Pinus > Pinus taeda. Next base: position 31,991 of record APFE030107748.1, on the reverse strand, counting down.
TCGAAACAAGGTAATTAGAGGACATCGCAGGCGACGCTGAAACAATTTCCACGTAATTAATTTTGGTGGGACTTAACGGCATTACCTCGCCCCATGTGTCAACAAGATCTGGAGAGGGAATGACCCAATGATCGGACTTGACCGAAATCATGTTAACAAAGGAAACATGAGGAGGTGGGATTGGAAAGATACCCATCAGAGTAGGATATTTAAAGAGTCCTTCCCCCACACTCTCGTAAGGAGCATTGGTGTGCTTGAAATACGAAACATTGCCATTTGAGGAGGAAGAGGCAGAGAAGGAAAGTTGGTCAACTGTGACTATCTTCCCTTGACGGGGAAAACGAATCACGTGGAACAAGGAGGAGGCTACAGCATGCATGGAATGGGTCCAACTCTGTTCGAGTAAAATATTATAATTGAGATTAGCGTAAACAATATCTACCTCGATGTGCATTGTCTTGCCCTCCAAAGTAATGGCAAGGTTGGGTAAGAGACCGAATGGTCATGAATCATGCCCGTCAAAGGCTTCCAAAGTGTTAGGGGACTGGTTTAGAGTAGGAGAACCAATTGTCTTCCACAAGCAATAGACATGATGCAGGTGGAATCACCTTCATCAATGACGATTCTATGAATGGTTTTCTCATTGATGATGACCTGAATGAGAAAGACAATCTGACGAGTAAGACGCGGAACGTGGTTTTATAGATCAAAACATATAAGACTGGGAACAATAAGATCAATACCCCCAATAGTCTACAGTAATGATTTCCGTTGAGATGGACATCTTTGAAGTACCTCAAGGGAAGACGTAGTCGATGGCCCCTGAGCCAAATCCTCAACAATATTATAGTGTTGAGTAACGTGAGCATTGGGATTGTAGGAGTACTTTCGCAACACACCTCAAGAAGGTGGTCAAACAACAGAATCAGGGTTAGGTCGCTCGATATGAAGAGGACCAGAACTTGATGGGGCAGAAGAATAAGGGGCAGCTTATTTTTCTTTCCCTGCTGTCGGGGTAGTTTGATAATATTTTGTTTTAGTAGCCACATTAATGGGCACTCATCATGAACAATTGTGAACCTGAGGAAGTAGACGCTTGAGGCTGGTCTACCATTTGGGTTTGCTGGGATGGAAATGGCTCTTTTAGGACAACTAGGGTCCCTTTGAGAAAATGAATAACTTCGGATTACCTGTGACAATCCTTAGTATAGTGATCCTCCTCACAAATGAGGCACGAATACTTATGCTTTTGTTGGGAAGCATCACTAGCAGATGACTTAAGAGGACCCTGTTTTGGGGCATCCACTTTAGCTTTTCCTTTGCATTTCTTCTTACCTTTAGAGGATTTGTCTACTGTCGTAGACTGAACAACGTGGACCTCTGAATTTTTATCAGGGCCAGCTGGATTCTAAAAGGGACTATTGGAAGTAGTGTTCAAGGTCGACTTCTATTTGGAAGAAGATTTTGCAAGGGCCTGGGACACCGAACCAATTACTCCATCAATAGGAGGTGTATCCTGTGACTTTGATACCATTGGATCAGATGATGGCCTCGTAGCATCGGGTAGTAATTCATACAAAGTGCCAGAAAACAAGATCTAAGTATTGGACATGAGCAATGGCCTGCTCCTCCATGACGCACCCACCCATAGCGATATTGCGAGCAATTGGAGCGACGAATAATTTGGTGAACCATTCGGTCAGTAACTGATCAACAATATCGAATTTGATCAGATGACACCTAGATATCCATTCATGGATGTGATCGGAGATGTAGGTCGCAGTATTTTGCTTGAGCAATGTGTTGTGCCTCTAAGATAGTAGTAGGTCAGCTACCAATGCCAGAGCATATAAAATAATTGTTTTCGGGTGTTTGGTTTTAGTTTTGGAAGACCAATGAATGAAGAGAGATGAAGAAATTAAATACTTAATCCTTTGGGTTATATTAATACTTCAGCTAAGGGCTACTATAAATATTTACACAGTGATATAGATAAAAAATAGTGGTGAGAAGAAGACAACAAATAATATGATTATCACAGTTTCCAAACTGTAAAACAGAACAATCATAAGTGGGAAAACCTTCTAAACCATGTTCCAAAGGTTCAAGGTAGTATACTTAAGCTTACATAATATGTTGATGATTTATTGATTAGAGGGGATTAGCTAAAAAGACAGTTCATTAATCCATTCTCTTAATAGATGATCACTTCAGGAGCTTATAGGAATTAATTGAGACACAATTATTCCTACCTGGATATCTCTATAAGTCATAAGAATATGAAGAAAGACATAATGATTGATAACTGGAAAAACTTACAGGATAACACAAACTGTGTAAAACCAAATTCAGAATCCTTTGCTTTGTATTAAGGTTCCAGAAAGACTGAGCACATCAAGTGTCTACAAAAGCTTCCTTCCAAAGGTGCAACCAGGTTCAAAGTAGAATTAACAGTCAAGAATTAACAAGCAATGAACAATGAATCTTGAACTTCGAACCCATTACATATCGAGAAGAGAGTTATTTATACAATAGTGAAACTAAGGCAATATCCTAAAACTGATTAAGATCTATTCTAGGAAAGGAAAGATCTTCAGACAAGAAGATAGGGGCAGCTATTGAACTGCTTCTTGCTGTCCCTTTTATTCAGGTTGTGTTGGCTTTGCTGTTTGATATTTTGTCCTTTAAGTTGCTAGATTGTTTGAATCCTTTACACTGGTTGACTCCTTTATTTGATCTTTCATTTGATACTCTTTAAACTCTGTGAATCTCCTTTAACCTTGCTAAGTAACTTTTACTGTTTCTTTTTACCTTTACAGTGCATTTGAGGTTTCTAATGTGTTTTTCAACAATAAATGACTTTAGATTTTATGTTAGTAAATTGATCTGATCTTGATATTTGTCTTCCAACTGTATGCAAGGTTTTTTCTCTATAAGCGTGGAACATAAGCTTTACCTACAAAACATAGAGATGGTTAAGAAAAACAAGGGTGACAGGGAGGGTGGTCAATGGCTTTATTAAGCTTGAAAGGCAATTGGAAGGAGTCCAGAGCGTATCATAAGGGTGGGTCGCAGAGGCTTATGGAGGCTCGCTGTGTAAAATAGGAAAAACAGAGCAAAATGGCGTTTTTTGCTTTTAAACGGAAAACAGATCATTTTTTGAATTATGGCGCAATATGAACAGTGACTATTTTGTCATTATGTGAGAGGTGATTTTTGTTTTCATTGCATCACTTTATGGAGCGCGAGCGGTATTGGGAGGGGTTAGCCGAAATTATATGAGCCTGACACGTAGCAATGGGGGTCAGCGAAATACCACTTTTCGGGTGGGTAACGCTCGTACAGAGAGCTAACCCAAAATTGTCGAGGGCCATTGGATTTGAATGCATCAAATGGAATGTTAAAACTGAGATTAGCAAGGTTCTTTGTTTAAATCATAAAAACGATTTAACAAAGGAATTTCTCGCAAAACAGGATATGGCAGACTTGAAGAATTATGAATTCAAGCGGATAATGATATCCGGTCTGGGTTTCGATATCGCAATTAGGGTTTAGCAGAGGAAGACCCATCACAACGGAATGCGATAGGGGTTAGACGCAATGTGAAATAAAACATGGTTAATACTGCGTCGGGTTCGGGTTCCCATAGCAATCGAGGATCGCAATGCGGAGGATTATTGTTGTCGGAACTTGCAATGGAGGTGGATGCGATATGGCAACGAACTATAATATATATTTGGGTCGGGTCCATCGCAATTGGAGATCGCAACGACGGAGGGTTATTTCTTTAGCCGGGACTTATGATGGAGGTGGATGCGAAATGGGTATGAAATATGATATATCTATGCGTCGGGTCCGGGTCTATTGCGCATTGCATATCACAATGGCGGAGGGTGTACATGGATGTCGAGAAGCTTGCGATCCGCCGATGCGATATTTTATTTAATACATATTTTTATAATAAAAACTAAAGGCTTCAGGGTATTTTAATAAAGGATTTAATAATATACGGGAAAAGGGAATTTAGGGGTTTAATATTATAGTTAGTGTTAATATGAAAATATGAGCCGAAAAGGGGAAATACATGTGAAAAGGGGAAATATAGGCGGAAAATGGAAATACATTAAATATAAAGCTTTTTAATAAGCTATTTGCCTTCACATATATATATCAATACTTAGGCTAAACAAATTTTGTGGGTTTTTTGTGTAAAAAGGGGATTTAACATGGGTTTTTCACTTTCCCTAGGCAAAAAGGGTTTTGACCTTAGGAAAAGGGGTTTTTATGGAGAATGAACGAATATGAATGTATGAAGGTAGGAAGGGGAAATTAGTGAATATAGGGATGAATGGGGATGAATAGAAAGTTAATTAATTGATCTTGTAGACTTTCATTTGCTTTGTGTGATTGCATCATGGACATAGAAACATATGGTAAAACATGATAAATGTATATTTTGTCTAATTAATCATCAAACTTCTGCAACCTTTCTCTACTTACCCTTTGCTTATCCTATCATTTTTTCTTCACTTAATGGGTGCATTTAAGCTAGAAAGCCCTTTTCCTTTCCTTTTATTTTACAAAAACAAACTATCTAAATCTACGCTTATAACTTCCAAGGGCTCAGATTAAACTGATGAGCACCTTATTATTCTCTACCTAACTACTATCTACCAAGATTAAACAGTTTGGCTAGATATTTATTCTCTAACTATAACATCAAATTTAAAGCATGAAGCAATCAAGATTAAACAGTTTGATTGTCATGGGTTATGGTATTTGAAAAAAAGCTGCACACAACCATTATGTTGTAGAAAAATAGTAGTGACATTTGGACTTGCTCACTTTCAGAGTTTATTTGTTTTCTTTTCTTTCTAACCTAGCATTGTCTTTTTGTCTTTATTTTTTAGGAAATATAACCTAACATTTTCTTTGATATGGACATCATCATCAAGATTTTTTCACTAACATTTATTCACTATTGTTATGTCCATATTCTAACTTAACATTTTTTTCAAAATATATTTATTTATTTCTTGACTATTTTATTCTATCTTATCAAAACCAAAAAATGCTACAACATTGGCTCCAACTGGGGATTGCTTTCTCCTATAGAATGTAGAGAACTTGCAGATCCATGTGCCTTCTCCTCAGGCTATGGAGTCCTTGCTGTAAAGAAAATCACACTGACATCTTGAAAGGTAAAAGAAAACTAGAGTATTTACAATGAAAACTATTTCAACTTCTTAGTATTGAATGTAATGTTTGAGAAACCTTCCATTTACAGGATAAGTGGAATATAGCCCCTCAAGATTTCGCAACACAAAAGTGTTGTTACCCTTGACTTCAGCAATTGCTAAAGGTCTAAACCATAGATTGTCAAATTTGCCATGCTTTCCTTTCTCTTCTCTCCTGGTATCCCATCTTAGAACTAGATCAGCTTCCTTAAAGTCCCTTTCCTTGGCTCTTCTGTCAAACAGGGTATTCATCTTATTCTGATATTTATTCAATTTGTATTAAACTTCATCTCTGTTTTCATTAAGTTCAATAATCTGATTTTTTCTTCTTGAAAAATCATCAGGTTCATCTGTTGAATCTTGCAGGAATTTTAAAATAGGGAAGGCCAATTTGGTAGGGAAAATTGCATCTTTCCCATAGAATAACTGAAATGGAGATTTGCTAGTTGATCTCTTTGGAGTAATTCTGTTTGCCCATACTGCATAAATCAGATGTGAATCCCAACTCTTCTTATGATCAGCTAGAGTATTTTTTATTAGCTTTACCAGACTTTTTTTTGATGACTCTGCAAGGCCATTACCTTGAGGGTAGTATAGAGTTGAATGATGTAACAAAATCTGATATTTCTAGCAAAATTCAATCATTTTAACACTAGAAAACACTGTTACATTATCAGTGACAATTTGAGTTGGGAAACCAAATCTAGATAAGATATTCTCCTCAATAAACTTAATTACTACTGAATCAGTAGCGTTTCTGACTGGAATTGCTTCCACCCATTTAGTAACATCTATGCTGATTACTTGAAGTGGGGTGAATATCTCCAACAAAATCTAATCCCCATTGAGAAAAAGGTGTTGAAACTATTGATGGAACGAGTGGAAGAGCTGCTAATCTTTGTTTACCAGCAAACATTTGACAATGAACACAACATCTGACCTTTGCCCATACTTGCAAGAACAACGTGGGCCAATAAAATCCTCCCCTCAGAATCTTGTATGCTGTTGCTCTCCAACATAATGTCCCCCATAAAATCCTGTATGAAACTAATCAATGATTCCTTCAGTTTTTTATTATGTTAAACATAATAACAAAATATTCAGTGGATCTTTCCAGTATAAATTTGCCTTTATAATACAGTACTTGAATGGTTTTAACTTAAGAGTTTTACACTGGGTTTTGGAGAATGATGCTGGACACTCAAAATGGATCAAGAAATTTACAATATCTTCATACCAGTTTGACAACAAGAATTTTTCATCAATGTGTATAGGACTGATCTGCTCTAAAGATAGAGGTTCTTGTGGATTCTCCCCTTCTGGATGAAAGGAAGGTTCTTATAGATTCTTCCCTTTAGGATGAAGGGAAGGTTCTTGTGGATTCTCCCCTTTAGTATGAAGGGAAGGTTATTGTTGATTCTCCCCTTCTACAAGGATAGAAGGTTCTTGTGTATTCTTCCCTTGTATTTCTAAAACTGAATTGATTCCAAGTACTTTGCAGTTGGATTCAGCTAGAAGCTTGGCTAATCCTTGACCCTTTACTAGCTTGGTAGTCTTGATAGTTATATCAAACTCAAGAATTTAAGTGATCCATCTACCTCTTTTCCCATCAGTGTCTGGTTGGGTTAGGAAAATTTTCACAGCACTATTAGGGACATAAGCAGTAATATGTGAATGTAAGACATACATCCTGAATGATTTCAGGGCTTAAATGAGGGCATAGGCTTGCTTCTCAATGATGTCATACTTAAGCTCAACATATCTCATAACCTTAAAAAGGTTATGGTTGGTCATGGGAATCTTCATTTTTCTGTAATAGAACAACCACAAGGGTTGTTTCAGAGGCAAAAGAGAAAATAATAAACGACTTAGTATAATCAGGGTTGGCTAAGGTGGGAGCTTTAGAGATAACCTTTTTTATTTGTTCAAATGCATGCATAGAAGTGGGAGTCCATTTGACTTCATGGTCCTTTCGGATCATGGCAGTTATATCTTTTACAATCTTTGCATAATTTGGAATAAACCTCCTTAGAAAATTAATCTTGCCTAGAAAAGCTTGAATCTCCTTCTTGTTTCTAGGTAAGGTCAATGTTTCAATGGCGTTTGGGGTTAATTACTACTCCCTCCTTTGAAATTATATGGCCCAACAATTTTCCTTCTATGATAGCAAAAAAGGACTTCTTAGGGTTCAATGATATTCCAAATTTTCTACACCTACCAAAAACCTTCATCAAGTGCTTTAGATGTTTTCGATCAGATTTAGAAAAAACAGTTATGTCATCAAGATATATAACCACAAATTTATGTACCTGACCCATAAAAGCTATGTCCATAGCTCTCTGAAATGTTGCTCCAACATTGGTTAAGACAAATGGCATACTAGCGTACATGAATGTACCCTAGGGTGTGGTAAAGGCTGTCTTCTCTATGTCTGCTATATCAACATTCACGTGATTATAATTTGAAAAACCATCAAGCATAGAAAGTCTTTGTGCTCCTGAAACCATTTGAAGTAATTGATCCATTTTTGGCAAAGGATAATTATCTTTTAATGATGCTTTGTTCAAATTTCTAAAATCCACACAGAGTCTTATTTCACCATTTTTCTTTCTAACATGAACTAGATTTGCAACCCAAATTAGAACATCTAAGAGGGAGGATGATCTGAGCATCTAGCATTTTCTGAATCTCGCTTTCTACAGTTGGTAGAAGGGCTAGATTTATCCTTCTAAGTTTATGTTGATAAGGTTTTGCTTCTGGTTTCAAGGAATCTTATGTTGTATTAATGAAGTATCATAGGTCTTTAGATCAACATAAGTCCAAGAAAAAACATCCTTATAATTTTGCAATAACTTAAGATATTGAGCTTTGATCTCAGGGTCTAGAGATGCACATATTTTTATGTTTTTGATATCTTCATCAGTTCCAACGTTAATATCTTCTATGTCATCTTCTGAAGAAATTGACTGAGGGTTTTGAAGGACATCATTTTGGTCAAACAATATTTGTAAAGGAATGAGTCCTTTTGGAATAAAACTATTAGATAATTGAATGGTGTCATGATTAGAAATTTGGGTTTTAAATTGAAGTATCATTCCTATTTGCATTTCCATTTATTTCAATTCTATCTTCATCAATTTGTAGAAATGAAAAATCATCTATTACTTGCAGAAATGATTTCAATTGTTCATCATCTTCGAATAATTGCCAATGTTTTATATTATCTGGGATAGATGGCCTATATTTGACTTGTATCTGATAGAGTACATCAGTATGATCAGAAATTTTAAAAGAGCTAGCAGAGACAGCTAAGGCATCTGCATGAATATTCTGATCTATGGGAATATGAGTCAAATTAAAAGCATCAAAGAAGTTTTCAACTGAATCTCGTACTTCATTTCAGTAGGACCTAAGTCTAGGGTGCTTGGTTTGGCAAACATTACTTACTTTCTTAACAATAAGTTCTAAATAAGTAAAAACGCTTAAGTTTTGAACTTTCAAGCTTTTGGCTAATTGCAATCCTAAAAAGAAAGCTGCATATTCAACCACATTATTTGTAACTTCGAAGTCTAATTTACATGATTGGGTTATATTTTCTTTTTTTTCAGGTGAAATTAAAACTACTCTAGCTCCTACCCCATCTTTTGTGCAAGAGCCATCAAAGAATAGTTTCCAAATATCAGTTTGGTTTGGTTCAGGACTTTCAACTACCTCTTCAATTTTGGCTTGAGTTTTATGTTGTTTTGAAGTGAGTTGAAAACAACCAAAGTCTTGATCTATTGCATAAATTGGATGGTTCCTTGGCTGGTCAATCTTATAAACAATATGTACAAATATTACCTCTTTATATAATCTTAATTGCTCTCCTCCATAAACAGGAATAATAGCATATGACATATCCATCTTTAGAGTTCCCCTTGATTTGGCACAACAAGACCTAGAAAGGAGCATTCCAAACTTGGGAGGGATATTTGTGACAACAATGTCAAGTACTACACTTTTCACTGGAATTTGGGCAAGGGTAACCACTAGATCCTTGATCAATCCCAAACAGGGCACCCTTTTAGAATCAAAGGTGTACATGTCATGGTAGGATTTAGTTATGTCAAGTTTCAAATGGTACATGATAGATTTTTGGATAAGGTTTTGTGATGCTCCTGAATCAAGCATACAATTATACAACATGGAATCATTTGTTTTAAGAGTTACATAGAAAAGAGGCACTATCTCATCTATCATGTCTGAACTAGGGCCAAAAACTACTACTGGCTTTTCATCTTGCAGACTTATGACATCACCTTCAACATCAACTGAGGTATTTTGTATCCATTTTGAGACTTGGCTTTTATAACCCAGGTTTTTAGAAAGTTATGATAGTGGAATTGGGATCTTAACCCTCTCTAATTCTTTTTCAACACTAAATGTAGTCAAAATGTTTTTATCAGTTTGTGTAGTATCAATTGACTGATCTAAGGGATGAATAAGAGTTGTTTGAGCTTTAGCAGTTTTGGTACGTGGTTCAATGATTGGAGTTTCCTTTGGAGGTCTCCCAGGACCAGGTCTAGGCCTAAGATCATACCTCTTGTTTAATTCTGCAATTAAAAATTCAGAGAAGCATGATATTTAGAGACTTGTGAAGATTTCTGATCTTCTTGAACCTGATTTTGTTGTGAGAGAGGAATGATGGTTGTTTGATTGGAATAGGAATCCATACTATTAATATCTTCAGTAATTGTCATGGTATTATCATCAGGTTGTTAGTCATATATCAATTGAGGAGTAGGAACTTGTTGATCATCGTTAGGTCTCTGACGAATTTGTAGTGGTGGATTTATTTTATACTGACCTTGATTTTGGTTTTGGGGTCTAGCAACTGTTTGTTGTATTGTCCTAGGTTGGGTCTCAGTCTTTGAAATCTTATTTGATAGGTTTCTAAGAAGAGATGTTATTTCATCTATTTTTGAGTCTTCTGATTTAGTCTTAGAGGAACTAGAGGCTTTTTGAACAGATTTGAGTTTTATTTGGGCCTTTTCTTCCTTTAGTTTTAAAGAAGTGGAGGTTGCTTTATTTGCTTCTACTTCTATAGCATTTGTTTTCATATCTTCAAGAGTTCTTGAAGTTCTCTCTCATAGCATAACAATAAAGTCATCATCAAAAGCTTTAGAAAATCTAGACTTAGCTACTGCTACAGGGGGCTTACAATCAACAGGCATTTTGTGATAGAGTTTATTGAATCTTTTGATAAAATCTGATACTAGTTCACCGGAGTTCCCTTTAATCTCTTCAAATTTTGTGAGGAAGTAAAGATGATCCTTTTTCACACCCCATTGATTTTTAAATATCACTGTAAGCTCTTCCCAATTTCTAATGGTAACTATTGGTAACTGCTTAAACCAAATCCTCACATTTCTGTCAAGTGACTGTACAAACAATATCATATAAGCGTTTTCTTGTTCAATATTCATGTTGCCTGCAAAGTCTAGGAAAGCTTGAAGATGGTTCTGAGCTGAGGGACTAATTTCTCCATTGTAATTGGGAAGGCATTTTAAGTATCCAGCTGGGAATGGATCAAGGTTATTAGGTAAGACTAAGGTAGCATATCTTGCCTGTACAATAGGTCGAAAAGCCATGACAATAGGTGGTGTATTAGGTGCTTGAGGTGTATGAGGTGCTCAAGGTGTATGAGGTTTTCCAGGTGGAGCATGAGGCGTTTGTGTGGATGTAGAGGATGAAGAAGAAGTAGAGGAAGAAGATGGTGATTTAGGGATTGATGGACTAGTTGGAGGTGAAGGAGGAGATGAAGGAGGAGATCTCCTGAAAGACTTCAAAGGAGTCCTAAGAACTAACTTTGGGACCTGTAAAGGAATAACTTGTTTTGTTTCAAAGAGAGGATTGGAATATATAGAGATTTCCTCAGATTGTTTAGAAGAAGAAACTTTAGGTCGGTAGAAAATGGAAGGAAAATGATAGGTGGTAGGGGATATGAAATCTGTGGGTTTATATTCTGGTAGATTGACACCCAAATCAAATTCAGTTTTAGGTGATCCTGATGGTAGCGTGGGTATTGGATGAGATTCTAGTTAATGAATAAGGTAGGCTGAATTAAAATCAACTCCTTTATCTAGAAGTTCAGAAACCCTAGGTGATAAATGGGAGTAATAAGGATCAACTGGGATATTACTATAGGGGTCAAATGATTCTAATTCTTCAGACTATAGGACTGAAGAGGAAGAAGAAGACGGTTGGTGTTTCCTTTTAGAACTGGCTTTTCTTAGAATCCTTTCAGGATCTGACAGAGGCTTAACTATGTCAGCTTCTGAATGAGATCTGGTATGTTTATAAGGTGCTAGCTTGGGAGTATGGAGTTGCCTAGGTGAATGATTTAAACCTTTGTAAACCCTTAAATCAACTTTAAAGGATAAGAATGAATGAATGTCGTTATCTCAAGGGAAACTTAAATGAAATTCGATTCGTTGACCACAACGCTAGTCTGATGTTGTACCTTTGAGATAGTAGTAGGTCAGCTACCAATGCCAGAGCATCTAAAATAATTGTTTTGGGGTTTTGGTCTTAGTTTTGGAAGACCAATGAATGAAGACAGATGAAGAATTGAAATAATTAATCCTTTGGGTTATATTAATACTTCAGCTAAGGGATGCTATAAAGCTTTACATAGTGGTATAGATAAAAAATAGTGTTGAGAAGAAGACAACAAATAATATGATTCACAGTTTCAAGACTACAAAACAGAACAATCATAAGTGGGAAAACCTTCTAAACTACGTTCCAAAGGTTCAAGGCAGTATACTTAAGCTTACATAAGATGCTGATAATTTATTGATTAGAGGGGATTAGCTAAACAGACAGTTCATTAATCCATTCTCTCAATAGATGATCACTTTAGGAGCTTATAGGAATTAATTGAAACACAATTATTCCTACCTAGATATCTCTATAAGTCATAAGCATATGAAGAAATACATAATGTTTGATAACTGGAAAAACTTGTAGGATAACACAAACTGTGTAAAACCAAATTCAGAATCCTCTGCTTTGTATTAAGGTTCTAGAAAGACATAGTACATCAAGTGTCTACGAAAGCTTCCTTCCAAAGGTGCAACTAGGTTCAAAGTAGAATTAACAATCAAGACTTAACAAGCAATGAAAAATGAATCTTGAACTTCGAACCCATAACATCTCGAGAAGAGAGTTATTTATAACATAATGAAACTAAGGCAATATCCTAAAACTCATTAAGATTTATTCTAGGAAAGGAAAGATCTTCATACAAGAAGATAGGGGCAGCTATTGAACTACTTCTTGTTGTCCCTTTTATTCAGGTTGTGCTGTCTTTGTTGTTTTATATTTTTTCCTTTATGCTGCTAGATTGTTTGAATCCTTTGAGCTGGTTGACTCCATCATTTGATCTTTCATCTGATACTCTTTAAACTCTGTGAATCTCCTTTAACCATGCTGAGTAACCTTTACTGTTTCTTTTTACCTTTACAATGAATTTGAGGTTTTTACTATGTTTTTCAACAATAAATCAATTTAGATTTTATGTTACAGGGTAAACAAAATTGATATGATCTTCATATTTGTCTTCCAACTATACGTAGGCTTTTTTCTCTATTAGCCTGGAACAAAAGCTTTACTTGCAAAACACAGAGACTGTTAAGAAAAACAAGAGTGACAGAGAGGGTGGTCAATGGCTTTATTGACCTTGAAAGGCAATTGGAAGGAGTCTAGAGCATATCGGAAGGTAAAATGATGGTTTTATGGGTCGCAGAGGCTTATGGAGGCTCGTTGTGTAAAATAGGCAAAACAAAGCAAAATGACGTTTTTTGAATTATGGCACAATATGAACTGTGACTATTTTGTCGTTATGTGAGAGGCGGTTTTGGTTTTCATCGCACCGCTTTATGGAGCGCAGGCGGTTTTGGGATGGGTCACCCGAAATGATATGAGCCTGACACGTAGTAATGGGGGTTAGTGAAATACCGCTTTTCGGGTGGGTAATGCTTGTACAGAGAGCCAACTCGAAATTGCCAAGGGCCATTGGATTTGAATGCATTAAATCGAACAGTGGCGAAGCGAAAGAGTAGTAGGGAGAGGCCCAACGACTAATTATGGCGGTGTGGTGCTTTATTATGAGTTAAAACTGAGATTAGTGGGGTTCTTTGTTTAAATCATAAAAATGATTTAACAAAGGAATTCCTTGCAAAACATGATATGGCAGACTTGAAGAATTATGTATTTGGGCAGATAATGATATCGAGTCCGGGTTCATATTGCATATCACAATCGGGGTTTAGTGGAGGAACGCCCATCGCAAAGGAATGCGATAGGGGCTAGATGCAGTGTGAAATAAAACATGGTTAATACTGCGTCGGGTCCGGGTTTCCATTGCAATCGTAGATCGCAATGGCGGAGGATTATTGTTGTCGTGACTTGCGATGGAGGAGGATGAAAAATGGGTATGAAATATGATATATATATATATAATATATATGCATCGGGTCTGGGTCTATCGCGCATCACATATCACAATGGCGGAGGGTGTACATGCATGTTGAGAAGCTTGCGATCCACCGATGCGATATTTTATTTAATACATAGTTTTATAATTAAAACTAAAGGCTTCGGGTATTTGAATAAAGGAGTTAATAATATATGGGAAAAGGGAATTTAGGGGTTAATAATATGGGCGGAAAAGGGGAAAATACACGTGAAAAGGGGAAATATAGGCAGAAAAGCGAAATAGGCAGAAAAGGGAAATACACTAAATATAAAGCTTTTTCATAAAGATTTTCCTTCATATATATATATATATATATATATATATTTTATTATATATATATATATATATATATATATATATATACTTAGGCTAAACAACTTTTGTGGGTTTTTTGTGTAAAAGGGGATTTAACATGGGTTTTTCACTTTTCCTAGGCAAAAAGGGTTTTGACCTTAGGAAAAGGGGTTTTTATGGAAAATGAATGAATATGAATGTATGAAGGTAGGAAGGGGAAATCAGTGAATATAGGGATGAATGGGGATGAATGAGAAATTAATTAATTGATCTTGTAGACTTTCATTTGCTTTGTGTGATTTCATCATGGACATAGAAACATATGGTAAAACATGATAAATGTACATTTTATCTAATGAATCATCAAAATTCTGCAACCTTTCTCTACTTACCCTTTGCTTATCCTATCATTTTTTCTTCACTTAATGTGTGCATTTAAGCTAGCAAACCCTTTTCCTTTCCTTTTATTTTACAAAACAAACTATCTAAACCTACCCTTATAACCTCCAAGGGCTCAGATTGAATTGATGAGCACCTTATTATTCTCTACCTAACTACTGATCTACCAAGATTAAATAGTTTGGCTAGATCTTTATTCTCTAACTATAAAATCAAATTTAAAGCATGAAGCAATCAAGATTAAATAGTTTGATTGTCATGGGTTGTGGCATTTCAAACAAGCTACACACAACCATTATTTTGCAGAAAAATAATAGTGACATTTGGACTTGCTCACTTTCAAATTTTATTTGTTTTATTCTCTTTCTAACCTAGCATTTTCTTTTTGTCTTTATTTTTTAGGACATCTAACCTAACATTTTCTTTGATATGGACATCATCATCAAGATTTTTTCACTAACATTTTATTCACTATTGTTATGTCCATATCCTAACTTAATATTTTTTCAAATTATATATATATATATATATATATATATATATATATTATATATATATATATATAATATATATATATATATATATATATATATATTTCTTGACTATTTTATTCTATCTTATCAAAACCAAAAAATGCTACAACACGATGTAAGCAAATAGGTGTCGGTTTCATAGCGAACCAACAATTGGAAATGCGTGATGAAATCCATGGCTAAAGAGTTGAAGTCATAATAAGTACTTCGAGGGAGCTCGATATACCACTTGGCTGCAGCGCCTGTGAGAGTTTGTTGGAAAATATAGAGATGAATAGAATCGTCAACGTAAGAATTCCAAGAGAACCAAAGGTGATATGTCATCACATGGGCTTGAGGATCTTCTTTTGCTTTCCCATCGAAATTCGGACAATCGCTTGGGATCTTGGATGGGACCGGAGGCCAGTGGTGCGAATGAAGAATTGGATCATTCATGAGTTGAGACACATCTAGAAACTCTAATGTAGCCAAGAATTACAATTGAGTATTGAAAGGCATTAGAGGTCGATAAGCGGGTCCAACTGGAGAAGCTCTCCCTGCTGGTAAGGATTTTGTCCCCATAGTGGAGGGTTCTATCCATAGGGCATTTCATTTTTCCCCCACTGTAGGTTACCTTGACCGTAGGGTGAATTTTGACCTTGAAATTGTCCAACCATAGGTTGTTGATAAGCAACATACGAGTTAAAAGTTTGTTGAGCCTGTTAACCTTGGACACATGGGTTTTGCACCTGCTATCCATGGGCATATGGGTTTTGAACTTGTTGGCCTTAGACATAAGGGTTTTGGACCTACTGTCCTTAGACAAGAGGATTTTGAACCTGTTGCGCTTGGACATGAGGATTTGGGGCCTGCTATTGCAGGACTTGACTTTGACCTTATCCTTGTAAGGGTTGACCCTGTTGATATGTATATAAGGGTTGCTACTGCCTCGGTTGGCCTTGCTGTTGTGAGGGATGACCTTGCAATAGAAAAAGTTGTCCCTGCGGCTGCAGAGATTGGCCTTGTGAAGACATAGGTTGGGATGTTTTCTTAACATACTACATTTGCAGCTACATGGTTTGCTGCAACTGCTGTGACGGTTGTCCCTGCGGCTGTTGCAGTGGTCCTTGCTACTACATCATCGGAACCTGCTGCTGCATGGATGACCCTTGCTGCAATGAAGGTTGCCCTTGTTGTTTCATAGGTTGTTCTTGCTCCTGCAAGGATTCTTGGACAGTTCCCAGATTGTAACCTTGAAAATTTCCGAACTGTATCTGGCCATAGCCACTGGGAATGGTGGTTAGACCAGGCTGAATGTACTGTCCAGGCTGAAGGATGTAAGTCGGATTTAACATTCCTTGGGAACCATATGGAACATGAAGATTTTGGTACTGAACCTGAGCCTCATAAGGCTGTTCATACTGGAAATTGCTTGACCCAGATGGAGCAACAAGATTTTGGACCTATTGGTACTGGACATTGCTTGATCCAGCAGGACCAACAAGGTTTTGAATAACACCAGAAGAAGGCTGGTTCACCCCAACCATGTGAGCATGCGAGCGACTCACATTAATTGTGCCCAACACCATAGAGACATTTGGATTCTACCCCCCAAGTGGTGGCGCAACTTGTGCACTTACCAGAGGGATCGAAGGATTGACAGAGGTAGGACTCGAGACCATCGGTTGCAACAGACGGGTGACTTGGACTGATGATACAAGAGGGTTCAGAATGATGGGCTGCACGGGACTGAAGTAACAATAGAAATCAACATCTGTTAGGGGGTCAGATTTGGAATGAAGGGACCTGTGGTAGGCATCGCGCTAGACGCCCAAATAGGATTACGATAAAGCAAAGAGGCACTAGGTGTACCTGAGACCAACTGTGCTAAAGTCACATAATTAGGAGCTAAGTTCTGATAAAAACTGCTGGGAATGATTCCTATGTAGGGGAAACCCTCCAAAGGAAACTGATCTTCTTCCTCTTCGATAGTGTGTGGAGTGGAAACCTCCGAGTGACTTAGAGAGGAGATTGGAAATTCGCTTTTGGGTTCCATGGGTGGAAACAAGCGACGACGAACGACTGAAGATGTTCAAGGGGATAATACCAAAGGAATACCCAACTGATCGTACAGACTATACAGATGCTATGGTGATATCACAATAGGGTCGAACAAAGGATTCAAAGGATAAACAACCAGTCCAAGTTGACAGTTAGGGGTCGGCTGACTCTCGGGAGTATGGATAGGATTATTCGGAGATTCCGAGCCAATATTCGAAAGTGACCCAATATCTAAGGGAGGTGGAGGATGAGATGACAAAGGTTGAATGCTCAGAATGATTCCAAGTTCAACACCTTGGTCCTCAAGTGACTGCGGTAATTTAGGAAATGGCTCCTTGGACAATCTTTCAGACGGAGGAGAGGAAGAGGAGCTAGGTGAACCAGACAGTTCAACCACGAAGGATTTGCCTCAAATAATAGGAACAAAGAGAGAAATTCCAAGGCTTTAAATATAATTTGAAATGAGAACTCACGATTTGGTCTAGAAAAGACTAACAAGGATGTTAATCATGGGCAACCAATTTTTAAGACACATAAACAAACTAGTGCTCTTTCATTTTTTAAGAGTCAAGAAAGAAGCAAAGGTGAATCTATCACTTTTGATTTGAAGCAATCTTGAAAGGACAAGTGCTCGAATGATTTGTTAAGCTTAAAGAGTAGAAAAGATCAAATGACTACTCATGACGATCTAGGTAAAAAAGGATTACCAGGTAACCGTGAACTGTAGAATACCTCCCGGCAAACAGAAAAATAGGGGTAGGCGATCTCCCCTAATGCTGTGTTTGGTATATCACGTTTACAAGGCAACAGACTTAGATTCCTATGGATAAAGGATTGTAGCCTAGTGGGTTCTCCCTTTATATACTTGACGGTATAGGGAGAACAAGTCTGTACTAGCGTTGTCTAGTGCCGAAGCGAATGATAACTGCTAGGTTTAAAGACGCCAAAACACGTCTCTAGCCTATACCTTCTAGATGTGATCATTAGGTTTCAAATGCACCTTAGGTTAATTGAGTTCATTTTAAAGTTTATCTTGAATTATGTCTCTGTTTTCGGGCCTTAGCGATATGACTCGAAAAATTTTGTATGCAGCTAAATGAGACAAGACTCTTTCAATTCGATGAATTGTTTACACTAGAGAGGGTAGAAAACACAATCAAATGCAGACAACCAAGTAACTGAAAACAAAACACTTTTTTTACTACTTCACTTTTTGAAAACAAAATAATGAAAAAAATTCTTCCCAATTCCTATTTTCCTAACAAGTGACTTCAAGCAGTCCTTCCAAAGGTAAAGATAATTCTTTTTCTTTTAAAATGTTAATAAAACTCTAGTCTTCAATGATGCTAACTAATGTAACACATTGATGCAACAAACTAAAATTGTGTACTTTTCATGAAATGAAAAAAATGATTTTTTTTTTTTGTAAAGCACTTCAATGAACAAGTTTTCGAGACAATCAATCCTGAAACAGATGAAAAGACACCAAAATAACTTCTTCCAAACTAATGACGCAATGACTCTACCAAAGCAAGACAAGCAATGTGATCTATGTCGGAAAAGAGACGTTTAAACAATCAAACGAAACTTTTCAAACTTGAATGGTGGAGATCAAAGCAATAAGAGGACTACAAACAAAATGCAAGGAGTAAGTTCTCCAACAACTTGACTCACTGAGTTCACACTTAGTGGAATGGATGACAAGATAGACATCCTAGAGCCACGAACCATTCAAAGACTCAATAAATCAAGCAAAAGAAGGCAAACCAACAAGCACATAAACCAAGCCAAATCAAGCTTTCCAATCAGGGAGAAATAGCCTAAAACAAGCTAAGAGGAAAAAATCAAGAGAGCAAGACACACTGGTTGAGATCTTGGGTAAACCCTAATCTCCATCTTCAGGCATTGGCGTGACTACCTAATTGACAACACATGCTATAGGGGGGTCGATGTGATTGTTTTTGAGAAACTCGATCCAATTGGCGCGAACATTTTAGAAAAAACTGCATTGGCTGAGGATTCAAAGGAAAAAATAAAAATTTCCTTAGGTAAAGACCAGACTTGCTACTGTAATTTTTAGACTCAAAGCAGTAAACTAGGAAATGTAGAGAACATTAGAGGGAAATGGTGATACTAGAAAAGTTCACACAAAACCATGAAATTACAATCAATCAAACAGAAAGATAAACTCCCAAGCAGAGTCATCAATTTGTGATGTAGGTAAATTCTAAGTGTGGACACAAACAATTCCTCTAGCCCAAGGGAGCAGGTTTAGTCACAAACATACAATCTATGGAAGATTTCCTTAGGCTATAATCAATTAAGAGGGCCTACCTCTTAGAATGCTATTCTGCTTGGTGATGATCTTGCTTCTTCGTTCCAACTATCTTTCGTTTCCTTCCTTCGCACACCTGAAACAAGAAAACAACAACAAACAACGAACATAATAACATACAATATTGTATTTATCCTACTTAACAGATCAAGAAACATTAAGCCATAAACATGTGAGATGACATTTTATGTAGGAAATCAATCGATAGTTGCATCTATATTAGTTCAAGAGGAGATTACAACCGATGTCTTGACGTTGCTGTTCTCCTCTGACATATCTGGGTTCCCACACTTCTGCTAGCACTTCATGGACAACCCCAACAATTGATATTTTAAGCCCTCTTTCCCTCTAGTCTCAAATCACACCCAAGCACACTATTCTCCCTCAAACATACACTAGAAAACTTTAGACTATAGATGTCTCGCTGATTATTTTAACTCCAAACTAAAACCTAGTTTTTGTTTGGGGAAAAGAGAGGTTTTTATAGCTTGGATGGATGGGAGATGGTTCTCCTTTTCATGGGAGAAGGCCTTATCTCTTGGATTAATTCCATGCTAATAGAGGAAGGGATCCCAAACTGACCTCTTCGACTCCATCCTGCCTAACCATTTACTAGACTTCCGTTATGAAGCTTCTAGAGTTGGAAGTTTCGGCTCCATATTTAAAAACTTTCCAAAAGAGGATTGGCACGATTGAGAAAGGGCTCAGTCGATCTGATCGATGCTAGGGACAGTTTTAAACCTTGCATATCGGCACGAGGAGGACATAGGTCATTAGAGTCGATCTTGTAAACTGGGATAAACAAAATATTTTTGGGAAATGATGCAAAAGAGAATTATGTTGCTCATGAAGAGGGACACAATGGGAGTTTCTTCATGATAAGAAAGCATGTCGGGTACACTATAGAGGTCCTCCAGATCATAGACGGGGAGTATAGTTGTAGTGACAAAATGTTGTGTAACAGTATAGTAGAAGAAGATTTTTCAGATAAGAAACTAGATGTGGCACACTTTAGGATCTTTAGTTCATCATTCTACTATCATGTTACCAAGTATGCATGGAAAAATCTATATCCAACAACTAAGTTGGGCATATTGGTGGGGTACACTGATACACCTCATAACTATCAGGTGTACCTTCCATCCAACATGATGAAAATGGTTCATAGAGATGTGAAGTTCGATGAAGAGAAGGCCATGAGATGTTCCCTTGAGAGGGAGCTTCAGTTACATGCAGATGAGGAGATTTTATTTCCA
This sequence comes from Pinus taeda, assembly GCA_000404065.3. Lineage (NCBI taxonomy): Eukaryota > Viridiplantae > Streptophyta > Pinopsida > Pinales > Pinaceae > Pinus > Pinus taeda. The sequence continues at coordinate 11,376 of APFE030107748.1, read as the reverse complement.
AAGGAGGAACCTCAAGATTATGTGGAGTAGCCACAAGCAAAGGAGATGAGAGTGGAAGCACACCAAAGAGGTTGACAGATTGATGCATGATGCTAGAGAGAATGTGGGAGCACCCATGTCACAACGTAGGAAGAGGAGGTCACCAGATCAGTACACTGACTACATGGCTATGATGAGTGCGAGTGTAGAGGTTGAGACATCCTCATTCGAGGAAGCAGTGCATCAACCAATATGGGTTGATGCAATGGTTGAGGAGTATCACTCCATTATCAGAAACAATGTTTGGGAAGTGGTCCCATGACCAACAGACAAGTCAGTGGTGAGTTCCTGAAGGATTATGATGAGACATTTTCTCCAATGGAAAGGTACTCTTCAATCAGATCTATTCTAGCATTGTCAGCATAGATGGGATGGAAGATACATCAGATGGATGTGAAGACAACATTCCTCAATGGTATGATTGAGGAAGAGGTGTATATTGAATAGGCAGAAGGATTTGAGACCTTTAATAGAGAGTCGCATGTGTGCAGACTCAAGCGAGCGCTGCATGGACTAAAATAAGCACCTCCTGCTTGGTACACCGGGATTGACAACTATTTCACCAGGTTGGGCTTCACCCAAAGTGAAGCAGATGTGAACCTTTACCATATTGTGGTTGAAGGTAAATCATTGATTATAGTATTATATGTTGATGATTTGATTCTAGCAAGTGATAAGAAGCTAATAAAATCTTACAAAGAGGATCATGCAAGAGAATTCAAGATGAAGGATTTGGGGCTCATGCATTACTTTCTTGGTATGGAAATATGGTAAGGAGATGGGGAATTGTTTGTCTCTTAGGGCAAGTATGCCTATGAGATTATGAAGAAGTTCCACATGAAAAACAACAAATCCATGGAGACTCCTATAATAGATAATTGGAGGAAGGAAGATGCTACTTTAGGTGAAGTAGTGGAGGCTACTACTTATAGAAAACTTGTGGGTTCACTCATGTATTTGGTGAACACACGACTAGACATGTGTTTTGCAGTTAACCAGCTTAGTCAAGCCATGGTTAAGATAACCAAACTCTATTGGAAGGTAGGTAAACATGTGTTGAGATACCTCAGAGGCACCACTCAGTTTGGTCTTTGGTACATACAGACAGAGGGAGTGAAGCTTCAAGGTTTCACAGATGCCTATTGTGTAGGGAGACCATCTGACAGGTAGAGAACATCAGGGGGAATTTTCAATATTTGGTCGACAACAATTTCTTGGTACAACAAGAAGCAAAGAACAGTTGCACTTAGTTCAACAGAAGGAGAGCACATGGTTGCTAGTCAAACAACTTGTGAGGCTATCTGGATGAGGAAGATCCTTGTTGGATTATTTGGTCAGCAGATGGATCCTACAATGATTTAATATGACAATCCTAGTTGCATCAAACTCTTTGAAAATCCAATTTTTCATGATCGGTCCAAACATATCGACATCTGATATCACTGTCTACGAGATTTTGTGCAGGGAAGAATCATGTTGCTGGAGTACATTCCTACAGATGATCAGGATGCAAATATTTTCACAACTACATTGTGAAGATGCAAATATTTTGATAAAGACATTGTGTAGATGCAAATTCAAGTTTCACAAAGAGAGGATCGAGGTAGCAGATAATCCCTTTCTTGTTGAGAGGGAGTGTCGAAATGGCAACAAGAAAATCCTAATTTAATTTATCCTTGAATTAAATTAGGAATTAAATTGTAATTCCATATCTCATGACAACTTGTAATAGTTAACTAAGTTAATTTGACTTAGTTAGCTCAGTTAATTCGAGTTGAGGGTCTAACTAGAGTCATGTAGAGTCTCCTACAATTAGGAGCACTGGTTGAATTTATTTTGAGTTTTAATTATTTAATTCAGTTTAACTGAGTTAAAGTCAGTTAAACTAGTTCCAACTGATGGAGGAATTAGTGGGAGATCTAGTAGTGAGGTGTGACCTACAGTAGTGGTGTGTGACCTGTAGTAGTGGGGTGTAACTTACTATAGTGGGGTGCATCTTACTATAGTGGGGTGTAACCTGCAATGATCAGTAGACTGAAGATTCACTCATAATTAACTCATGCATGTTAGATCAGAGAAAGACCCAATTGAGAGTGGAGTTCAAAGACATTGTACTATGAGTTGTATAATCATCCAAATTGTACACATGGTGCATGCATTCAAAGGAAGGCCTAGGAGGATTGTGCAATTCATAATTGTGGAATTTCCCAATTAAATATGGGTTAATTCCCAAGAGAACAACACAAGGAAATAGGAGCTTGGCAGGCAACAAAATTGGCTAAGTATTGGCTTGAGCTTGTATGGGAAATAGTGAGATAGATAGAGATATTGCAGAGGTTGCTCAGGCTTAAGCAAAGCATTGTAGTCTTCTCATATTTTTTGATTAATGCAATATACAGATAGCATGGGCTTTTAGCTGTGGTTTTCCCTAAAAAATCATTGTGTTATGTGATTTAATTTTCTCTCTTATATACTTCATAATTTCATTAATCGATAAAGTAAATCCAAATCAATTACTTTAACATATTACAATCTCTAATTTAAATTTAAACAAAATTTCTAGAAATTAAATTAAATTTTATTTTATAATTAAATCAAACAGCATTTTATTTATATTAATATTAATAAATTACCACCATTTTATTTGTTTTATATTAATAAATTATCACCAAAGGTAAACATTAATTTTTATTTTTTTTATCAAACACGATGATAACAACATCCATGTATATGTCATTAAGGCAACACTAACAACTCATATATATAAATAGTCTTCGCCCAAAAAATATATCTTATATATAAAGATAGTCTTCGGCCAAAAAAGTTTTGTAAAAACATATACCTTTCGTAACTTATCATTTCTATTTTCAACTAATTAATAAAACTCAACATAATCCTTTCAATAACTTATCACTTCTATTTTCAACTAATTAATAAGAGTTTTATTTCATACTCTGTATAAGAAATATTTAAATGTGTATACTTTTTTTTCCCTATTAAATTAGGGTGAGTATATTTATTGGATGGAAGAATAAGTTATTTATAATGTAGTTTGGAGGTTATTTTTGACTGGGTTTATTTTTCCATAATGATTTTCATTTTTAATTTTTCAGTTGATATTTGAATATAAAATTTAATGATTTAAATTAAACTCTATTCAAATCATCTAATTTATATTTAATAAATTATTTAAATATATATATTAATTTAAAAAACAAAGATAATTCAAAAAAATCAAATTTGTATTTCATAATCAGAAAAACTGTCATTTTATAACTATAAAAATTACTAGGTCATATAATGAGAATCAATTAATTCTTTTAAAAAAAATCAAGGTCAATTAATTCTTTTAAAAAAAATCAAGGTCATATAATAAGAATCAATTAATTCTTTTAAAAAAAAAATCAACCAAAATAAAATGAGATGTTGATAAAAATAATAAACATTAAAATATTAAAAATCTATTGGAAAAAAAATCTATAAAATAAACTACCTAGAAATCAAATAAATGGTTCATAGTTAGGTGAACTAGCAAAGATAGTTCATAATCAAGAGAAACTTGCTTGAATCCTGAGTGTGTTCCAAGCAATAATTACAGCTAGAAATTAGGGTTAGAAATTTGTGTATGTTGTAGATGATCTGTTTAAGTTTTATTATGGTTGAAGAAAGGCATGTGGTACACCTACGCATATATTCTGGTTTGCATGGTTGATTTACAGGTTTTTCTAATCTAACTGTTTTGTGAACCAGAAACAAATTTAAGATCAAGATAGGACTATCTTGGACTCCAATATTCGCTTTTCAATCCATAAGTTATTGTTACGGCCTGTCTCAACATAAGCTTGTTTACCACTCCTATTTCTATCCAAAGCTGCACGTCTAACACTCATGCCATTACATTACGTTATCAGAAAGTCAAATATTAGGTAAGGTAGCAGAGTCCTTTATTAAGTCAAACAAGCTTGGGTAGGTTAGCAGAGCCCTTTATTTGAGGGCACGTCGAGCAACTTCAAAGTAAATGGCAGCCAGACAGCTAAATATTCTGAAAGGTACATACAGAATCAGTTCTGTGAAAGCCCTCCCAATTGAATCAGCAGGTATAAATCCACGTGATAATGTTGATAGCATAAGCCCAGTAATCTGAGATGTAACCAGAAAGGTTCCATTCTTTGCTAATTCCAACATATACTTGGCAACTTTTTCCGATGTCTCGGCTTGGCTGCGGTTGTAGAGGCCAATCACCTTCGACATTTTAAATATCTCTGTGTGAGTCTCTATACCACCTGCAATGTATAATCTGAGATTAAAGATTTCAAAAACAAATCGAGATATATGGATATCCTCTGTCATGTACGGCAAATCCTATTTCCAACTCCACTGCATTATAAATGCAGTCTGACATGCAAGGGGAATAGGGGTTGCCTTGCATTTATATTTCTTTCAAAGTTGACTTTGGCATGTTAGCATCAAGGCAACCCCTATTCCCCTTGCATGTCAGACTGCATTTATAATGCATTGGAGTTGGAAATAGGATTTGCCGTCATGTACTGCAAAATCGCAAATTAAAATATTCAAATTAATATAAATATATGAGTAATATAAAGTATTAAATTAATATAAATATATGAGTACTGTAATATTGGCTCTGAGTATTGTTACACTGATACTCACCTTTTATGGAATCGTCTAATAAGATGGAGGAATTGTCCGGTCTCTGTGGTTACGGTTTTTGTGGTTGTATTTTAATAAATTTATTGAAAATTGAATAATAAATATTGTATGAAAAGTTGAATTGTTAAATTCAAACGATACTAATGAGAATTTAGTTGTATTTTTTAAATATACTGAATTTAAATAATAATATGAGAATTTAGTTGTACTTTTTAAATATATTGAATTTAAATAATAATAATTGATATGTTAACTTTATTTGAAGTAGGTGAGGGATAGTTGAATTTTTAAGTAAAATTAGAGTTAAGATATATATATTTTTTATGAAAAGAACTAGGAATGTTGTTTACCAATAGTAATATAGTGAAAATGAAAAGGTCAATTGGCGAAGGTGATACATATTTGTTAAGGTATTGATTGATAATGTGTGGGAAGTTATTTGGTGTTTGGTGTGGCTTGACGGGGTACAAATTTAATGTAATTTTGGCATAAAATCTTTGATATATGGGATACATTTTTATTAACTTATAGATTAATATTTACTGTGTGAGGTGTTACTTAGTACTTGGTGTGGTTTGGTCAAATATAGGTTTAAGGAAATTTTGATAAAATGATCATTGACCTATGGATAGAAGTTTGTTTATGGTAATTCTATGTGAGACATTAACCAAAGAAATAAAAATATTTTTAAAATAATTTATATGATTTGTAAGAAGAGCTTCGGTGTAAATCACATAAAAAAGATTTTGTCTTTATTTTTATAATATTAAGATTTAATAACATATTATTCTATTTCTATAAATAAATAAGTTAGGTGCAATAGCATCAAAAAATATAATAATTCCAAAGGTTATCATATAAATAAAAATGAATAATTAACCGGAGAACAGTTTCATTATTTTTGAATCGACGTTTCGAATCCCAAGTGGGATCCATCTTCAGGATGAGAGAATGATGATGACAGAAGAGCAGCGGAGAGGAAATAAATAGATAGAGGACGGAAGATTATGGAGAATACACAGGTCGGCTGTTACAATTAATTTAATTTATTTTGAAATTTTTATTAATATGTTTTAATTTTTAATTTTTATATAATGTTAAAACGCTTTTAGATTTTCATTTTTATTTTTATTTTGAATATTAATCTAAAGAATTTACTTTCAAATTTGTTATACTCATTGATTCTTGAATTTGAAAGATTATAATAATATTAAAATTATTATATTAATTAGTTAATAATAGTTATATTAATACTATTATTTAATATTTGATTAAATTGATTAATTCATTATTGTTATCATATAAATAAAAATGATTTATTTAATAATATACTTTCTTAGTCAAAATTAATCATAATAATCGGTTGAAATAATATTATTAGGATACCAATAAATATATAATTTTAATGGTAAGTTTAGAGCTGTAAATTATTCATTTATTAATTCATTTACTAAATATATATAAATTTAAGGTAAACGAAGAGATTACTAATCCTTGTGGTTATTTTAAAAAGCTAAGTTAATTTGTTTATAATTTACTGCTTATAAAATTGTTTAATTTGTTAACTAATAATACTATTATGAATATCAAGAAAATCTAAACCCTAATGGTTAGCTTGAAAAGTTAATAAGATAGTTTATTAACTAGTACATATAATATATATATAATATATATATATATATATATAATATAATATATATATATAATATATATATATATTATATATATATATATATATATATATATTAATTTAATATAAAACTAAACGTCAAATTGTTAAGATAATCTAGATATACCAAACTATTTATGCTAATTTAAAGAGATGATTGATAAAAGTAATAAAGTGGTAATAAGATAAGAATATAAATATCAATGTAAATAAAATAAATAAAATTAGAACCTAGAATAAATAATAATTAACTACATAATAATAATGGCCTTATGAATGCAAAGAAAAATAATAAAATGTAATAAAGAAAAGAATATAAATATCAATGTAAATGAAATGAATAAATTAGAACCTAGACTAAATAATAATTAACTACGAAATAATAATGTCATTATGAATTCATTAAATAATTAACTAACCAAGCTGGTGAAGGTCCCCCATCAATGCAAAAAATCATATAACTAAATGAGACCAAGTTAGAATAATAATTGAAATTTATATATATATCTATATAAAAGCATATATCTAAACTTAAGTAGAATATTAATAATAATACTCATAAACACATAAAGGGGAATATACAATTGTCAGCTATATATATCTATATAGTAGAGGAGAATATACTATACGAACACTACGGAAAGGAAGCAACCAGGAAGAGCGCCAAAGAAACATAGGAGGCGAAGGACAAGAGAATCTAAAGGAAACCCTAGCTCAAGGCGGAAGAGGAAGAATCAGACGGAATCAGGGGGAACGAAGCAAGAACAACAGAAGAACAAAGGGGCGGGGAAAGAAACACTAAGAAGATAGGGCGGGGATCCAACACCTACTTACCTTCCAGCCATCATCTCTGTTGAGATTGATAGGCCTTTTCTCAATTTCTATAGCTTCCCTTAACTTACGATGATGGAACTGAGCCACCTTGGCAATAACCTTGGCCTCCTCTATACAGACATGATGCCTGGTCTTGTCCACATGCTCTGCTAAGGTTGAAGGCTTTGTTCTCCCATGTCTCAGGTCAACAGCATGTTCGTAGATTCTTTGCTGGATGGATCGCCCTGTTTCTCCTATATAGGGCGTCCCACATGAGCAAGGAATCAAATAAACCCCCTTCATGTCCATAGGGTTAACAGGATCTTTCACAAACCGAAGGGAATTACGAATGGTTTTGAGGGGCCTGAAGGTTGAGGGAATATCAAACCTTCTGAGGATCCGAGCAATCTTGTTTGTGGTCCCCTGGATATAGGGAAGATGGACACCCATATGGCGTTCCTTAGGTTCTTTCTTCTTAAACGCATTTCTGGAGGCTTTAAGGAAAGCTTTTCGACCTAGGTGCCTACTATATCCGTTTTCCACAAAGACATCAAGGAGGTGGGATCTCTCTTTATCCAGGCTCTCATTGTCCGAAATCCTGAGGGCACGAGTAGCTAGGGTGTTAAGAACCCCTATCTTCTGAGCCGGGAAATGGTGGGAATTGGCATGAAGATACTGCTCCGTGTGCGTTTTCTTACGAAACACAGAGTGGGAGAGAGAGCCGTCCTCCTTCCTAGAAATAAGAATATCCAGGAA
>APFE030107733.1:61967-109839 GCA_000404065.3 Pinus taeda | reverse complement strand
GACTTAATAATCCGGAATTAAAATAAATATAAGATACTTTATATATAACCATGTTAACATTTTTTTTAACTTAATATTCACATATTAATCTCTTCTCATTGTATCTTTTAATTTTATAATTAAAAATGAAATACGCAAATATATTTTGGTCTCTTCTATATCAATAGAACCATACAACATTTAAATTTTAAAAATATAATTTGTGATTTGATTTATAAAATGTTCTCCGTAACTTCTTGTTCTCTAATATTTTGGTCTCTTCTATATCAATAGAACCATACAACATTTAAATTTTAAAAATATAATTTGTGATTTGATTTATAAAATGTTCTCCGTAACTTCTTGTTCTCTATGCGCTCTGACAGCCACTTACCCAGCTGCGTTAGTGTATTTGTCAAATGAAAGAAGAGAATTTATTTTAATTTTGAAAATACATATAAATCATAAAGATTTTAAACAATAAATAAAAAATATTTTAAAAATTTAAATTTGAAAAAGCAAACAATATTTTTAATATAAATATAAATTAAAATATATATTATTAAAAAATGATTATTAAACTTTTTGATATTAAATTCCATATTTAAAAATTTTGAATTTCAGAACAAAGTATATTGTATTATAAATATAAATTAAATATTATATTATTAAAAATGATATTAAATTTTAAAGTAGTTAGCCACATAGATCATACATCTCTATGAAAAAAAGTTACTAAAACTTTAATAATAAATTTAATAATGAAAAATTTTGTTCAAAATTACGATAAATTGAACAATGAAATTTTTTGTTCAAAATTACGATAGACCGTGTCGATAGTGAGGATTATTGATAACCACACATCTGGCCTGTTAGTAATTTGGGACAGCGGCTCCAAGCTAAATTTTTTAAGTTAAAAAAACCATTCAAAAACGTAAGAGCTCAATGAAGACATTTAATGTAATCTATCTCACTACAAGGGCAATGAATTCGTTTAATGTATTAACGGTGTATTTTTCAACCTCAATAAAATAAAAATCTTAACTAGTTATATAGTTAAAGGCAAAAGCGATTATAATATAAATAATTTTTTATTAATGTATATATTTACCTTATTAACCATGGGTCAATTTAAATTAAGAAAAAAGCAATTATAAATAAATATTATCAATAATAATGAGAAATTTATTATGGAATTTTTTTTTAAAATTGAAATAATCTCAAATTTCTAAAAAATTTGTGGGTGGGGAGAACTAATCTAACTTTTTAAATTTATTAGAAGTAATGGACCATTTATTTAAATAAAACTTGCTTATGTATAATGAATGTTATAAATGATAATGAAGAACTTATCATGTAAGAACGAATTAAAAAATTTTCATGGGAACCACTTTATATGAATGCAATTTTTTAAATATATTAAAAGTCAATGCAACATAACAAACTCTATAATGCATTACAAATGTATTTAATTTTTTAAATTTATTAAAAGTCAATGTAACATAACAAACTCTATAATGCATCACTGTTGGAAGTACTACACACCTACATGCAGAAACTTAGTTAGAGCATGGGATTACATGCACGATTATAATGAATGAGAAGTTATGAAGCATTTTTATGTTGTTGGATTATGTCTTAAGTATGATAAATTTTATTGTTTAAATATCTACAATGCAATATCAAATTAGAGATATAATGTCTGTTTTATTCAGTATACAAATAAAGACTCTTGATTTCATTGAGTGATATACTTTGTTCATAATGTCATGGTTTTTTAATTTTATAGTTGAAAAAATTTCAATTTCTTTTGTATCTAGCATGGTGTGGTTGAAAAAATGTTAAATTTATACTTAGGAAAGAAAAATGATATTCTACCAGAAACATTAATGTGTTTTTTCCTTAAAAATTAACTTTGTTTGAGACATAAAAAATTGGTTTATTAGCATTTTTTAAAAAGTTTGAAAATTGACCCTAAAAAAAAACGTTATTCTAGTAGCATCACTTTCGTTTTGAAGCTATATTTTGCACGAAAATTTCGTAGTCACCGCCATTTTTAAAACACGTTCAAAATTGGCACCTAAAAAAAAAAAACATCGTTCCAGTATACACACTTTTCGTTTTTAGCACTGTTTTTGATGTTTTTTTGGGGTTTTTGGGCCAAAGTTCTCGTTTTGAGTTTATAGTTCCCGTTTCAAAGTTTACATTGTTGCCAGGCATTGCGCGTTTGAGTAGTCTTGGGAGATTTCAGTTTTGGAGGGGGAAATCAAGCTCAAATTGGAAGCTAGGGGAATTTTTGGAAACTAGACAGAATAAGCTTTCCAATGAGCTATCCTGAGCTAGATTTGGAAACCAAGGAGATAGTCAAAAATCACCTTGAAGATGGCGCTGCGCACTTCCTTCAGGCACTGTGCTTTTGACATTGGTGCTGCGCACTTGACAGGCAACCAAATTTTCACTATTTCTCTCAGAAAATACTTTTCACCTGTGGGATTTTGATTTTTTATTGATTTAATTCTTAATGATGATGTAATTAAAGTGTGTTTTTTGTTACTTAGGGTAGATACATCAGATGAATGGTTTAAGTAGCATGTAATGAATTAGTTTGTTTCATATTAGGGATGAGTCAGTTTGACCACCCTAGTCTTTAGCTATCAGTTCAGTCTTTTGTGCAACTACTCCTCTTCTCATGGATTCAACCCCTGAGGCTAGGATTAGTTTTTCAGAGGCCTATATCATGTAGTTTCTTAGTCATTTTACAAGTTGGACTTAGTTAGATGCTTAGAGCTTGATTGTACACCTTTGTTGGAAGGAAATTAATAAATATTGCATCTATTTTTATGGGATCCCTGTGGTATGGAGTTTTAGTATAGTTTCTTGTTTTGTGATTATATATTTATATGTTTTATGTATGCCATCTATCATTTCATTACTTCTAGTTGAATGTTTCAAGTTTGATAGGTAGAATCCATTATACCAGTGATTTTCCTTGGGAAATCATTCATCATTTCATGTTTTCTGCAGTCCAGGAAGGATACATGATTGTCACATGCCCTTCTCAGCTTCTCACCAATCTAAAAGATCTCACCCCATCAAGCCCAAGAGTGATAAAGCATCTTCCTACCTTGCCCCATAGAACACCCTGCATTTCTGACTAATTTCCCAGACCTAAACTGCCTAGCTCCTCCTGATCTAGAAAAACCTCTACAAAATCCAATCAAAACTTTAGAGATACTATACCTAGCCCAAAATCATTTACCTGATCCAATCATCTTGACTGAGGTCCTTACGGAGAGAGCCCTCTCCCGGCCTAGTAGGGCCAGCTACTTGGCTAAGCTTGGTTTGTGGTTACCCTGGCATTGCCTTCCTTCAGCCTAAGGTCAAACTAGGTGATAACAAACTCTCTAAAATAATCCCACATATGTTAAGTGGTACAACATCAAGTTATACCTCATCAATAAAGCTTCCAGTTAGTACAAATTGAGTTTACACTTTCTTGTCACTTGCAATTTGGCATTTTCACATACCCAACACAAAGGGTAAGATTTAGTATGAGGTGTAGTTTCTAAGTTTAGTTTCTTTACAATTGCTTTAGAGATAAGATTGACTTGGGATCCACTATCAAACAAGGTATCAACTTTTGTATGTTTTGTAATGACCGCGATATGAAAAAGATCACTTATTTCTTTAAACTTGAGACTCAATAGGCTTAATATAAGAAATAATACTCGCATTAGAAGCTATATCTTTAATTCCCATGGTTATGATTTTTGTATGATCACCTAAATCATATCTTAGATCTTGTCGATTTGTTGCAACAGTCTTTTGTTTCCCCTTGCTATTGAACTTCTATGGTCTCATTCCTAGATGTAGTTTCCAACAATGGTCTTCATCATGGCCTTCTTTTTAGCAATGCTTATAGGTAAGTTTCTTTCCCTCTTTCTTGACTGTAGCATTATCTTTTCCTTTAACTTTGAACTTACCCTTTCCTTTGTCTCCATATTTGGATGGCTTCTTGTTAGCCTCTTGAGGAACATTCTTGCCTCTTGCTTCTAAATGAGTTGCCTAAGCACATACTTCATCTATATTGGTGGGATTAAACATAAGTATAGTATGTCTCAAATAACTATGTAATCCACCTATGCATTTAAGGAGAGTGTCTTGTGAAGACAAATCAACACCCAAGATTAAAGCTATTATTTTAAATTATTGTGTGTAACTTTGGACACTCTGACCTTTAGTTTGTCTAAAATTTTTCCAATCCATAATTTCTTTTTGCATATAAGCGAATGGATAAATTTTCCTTCTTAATGCAACTACAAAATCATTCCAAGAAGAGATAATTTTACCAATTTTCTTCAAATCTTCTTGAGTTTTTGCCTCCCACCAGATGAGGGATGCACTTTCCAAATCAAGAGAAGTAAGCTAGATCTTTGTAACATCATACTTAATTCTTTGAACCGTACAATAGAATTCACTTTGATGAATCCAATTATCCAAGTTTTTAGCATTCACTTCCCCATTGTACATAAGCAATTCAAACTTGACATCAAGCTTAAGAAAATGAGACTTAGCATGTCCTTTTGGAGATCTTAGAGGAGTATGTGTAGTTGTTGAAGGAGGTGAAGAAGGAAGTGAGGATGGAGGTGAAGATGGAGGTGGAGGTAGCTTTCTCCCATCACCACCATTACCTTTTTGTTGATTTGAAATTTCTCCATGCAACCTTGTTTTTCTCTCTTCATACAACACTTTCACCATCTCATACATATCATAGAAAGAATTTCTGAAATATCTCTCATCCTCAGACATCAATTCTTTTCCTTCTTTATGTGCCATTACTAGTGGAGTTTTTTGGAGTTTGTGACCTCCTTGAACAAATTTGAGGGTTTGGTTCTTCAAGTACTCCTTCTCCTCTCTTCAAATTATACCTTGTAATCATTCAAAAACACATTAAAAAATAGTCAAACCTATAAAACAACCATGCTCTAATACCAAAATGATCTGAAATTAAAACTTATAAGTTTCTTTAAAAAGTTTGCAACCTAGTTTATGTCTTGTGGGAAATGGATCAATTTTCAAAAGCACATAAACTTAAATATATTAGTTAAGTTTTGTAGAAATAACTAGATAAAAACAATCATTATACAACATCACACAAACAACAATTTGGTGATGAATTTCACCCCTCCTGGACTACGTCTCTAGGTCTAGCTTCCAATATTAGCCCTTTCTATTATATACTCAAAATGTAAATTACATCAACATAAAATGATTAAATCACAAAACTAATGTTGCCATTGTGTTCAGAACACCCAAAAACCCCTGTGTAGGCTCTTCTTGGGCTCAAAAAAGGCTAAAAAAGACTAGGTTAGGCCTCCTGGTTCATTTCTCTGCTATTTGTCCTACACAATGACAAAACTGGCTAACTAGGCAATGAAACTCACCATTGGTAGGTCTGATGAGTGAGATTTTCATGTGTTTTTAGCACAATTTCCACCGCAACAGGTTTAATATGTCAAACGATTAGTTGGGCACTACAGGCCCAACTACCGCCCCTTTCCATGGTCACGTTGCACACCATATGGCCAGGGGTGTGGCACAAAGACCATGATTAGGTATTATATCTCTGCCCCTCTCACCTAGTACTATGGTCATACCACGATCCATACAACCTAGGTTGGGTCCATGTTCCCTGCCCCCTTCATCGAGGCTCCAAAAACTTATCTTTAAATATAATCAGCACCCATGGTATTTTAAAAACCAAAGGCATGGTATGGAAGTAATATTGTTGGTTAGTTATCCAGAGGTTGTGTGTTTGATTCCCAGCTGGGTCGGTCAACCAACCCAACAAAAGTTTACATGAAACCCGAGGGCCACGTGCGCCCTCCCATTGGGCCATATGGCACCTCCTAATTGGCCTGTCCAAAACCAAACATCTAATAAAAATCCACCATTTGTCCCCATATGGTTGTGCCACTTATGAGCATGTGATTTGTCCATCGTACCTACACCATCAGCCTGCTGATGTCAATGCCATGTCACTATATCGCCTACCCAGTCAATAGCCTAATCAACCTTGCAAGTTTACTTTTTAGTTGTTTGCCAAAAACTTCAAAACATGATAATTTTCACATATGGTGTCATATTGAGGTGATTCAAGCGTCGTTGGAATTAGAACAACGAGATCTACGATTTGGCATCAGGTTCAAGCGAATTTGAGCACTTTTATTGTTTAGCATATGTTTTATCCCTTAAATCATCCATGTTGGAAAAATATGAGGGGTGATCACATACCTCATTGGTTAGTCTATCCACATTCTTATTTTCATCCCTCTTGCCATAAAACGTAACTACGACTAGTTGTTGGAGAGGGGAGCTAATACTCGAACCAATCTAACTTCCAATTTCCAACTAGAAGACACTTTGCTTAAAGATGATCCCTAAATGATCTTCCTAACCATAGAGATGATAATTTGTGAGTCACCTTCTATCACTATCTTAGAGAATTTTTGAGATGAGGATACCTACAAACCAAATTCTAGAGTAAAGAGCTTGGTAGCATTGTTGCCAGTGTATCCCATGTAATCTACATAGAGGCTATTGGTATTGCATGATGATCTTTGAAGACTCTACCAAAGTCGACTACCCTTGGGTTTCTTTTGGACGCCTCATCGAAATTTAATTTGATGAAATGTTTGGGTTGAAGAGACTAGGTTATTGGAATGTTGGTGGAGGGATGGGGTGCCTGATAGGAGGCTAAAGTGAGGCTGGGGAATATTTCCCAAAGTAGAAGGATGGTAGAATCCTCTCATGTTATATCCACTAAGAAAGGAGCATTGTATCCTTGATATTTCATTGATTTTAATCCAAATGTTAGTAACTATTTTATTGTTATCACGGAATATTTTTGTGTTTCTTTCTTTCCAAAATCCCCACAAAATGAAGTTGGGGAGAAGATTCCAAATTTTGTTGGAAAATTTCTTAAATATTATTATACTTATTAATTTTCTTTTTTATTTATGAGATGATATTTTTCTTCACTATAATATTTTATGAATATATAGGTTTAGTTAATTAATAACAATTATTTTTCAATATTTTTTTTTGTAAGATTGGCAGGACTACATCTTCATCATGTCCAATATATCACCCCAGTCAGGGCAAGGGATTGAACCAATGACTTCACATCAAGGAGTTCCTTAACAAAGAACCCGATCACCATCTATCCAAGACCCCTTGGACACTTTTTTTTCAACATTATAATATTAAAGTTTAGGAAATCAATTGAATATCATTAATATAAGGATCAATATTCTCAATTTAAATAGTTAAATTTGTTATTGAACTTATTTCAAGATGAGTATATCTATAAACTTTATAATATAAAATAGGTTGAAGATGAATATGATGTATTTTTACCCCACCTCTAGTTTAAGTGGGGATGACACTAGGATGCACAAGCTTAACTAGATTATTGGGGATAAAGGGTGAGATCATTTTGACAATAAAAATACTACTAAAAATAATATTGCGCCAAAATTTAAGGAGAAATTGAGGGGTGATAAAGGGTTAAAAGAAAAAAATGAAACTAAGATTAAGGAGACAATCAACCCCATTCTCAAAAATAAAAAATATATCTTTATCTTGATTAATGCTAAGAGGGAAATAAACATTACTAAAATAAGAACAATTTCTTATGAGCTTCATAGTGAAACTGGCCATTACTCAATTCACAAAACACCATGGGATAAAAGATTCTAATATCTTTGTGACACTAAGAGGGTTGAAGATAAAAATAGCTTTCTTTTAGATTGTCCATATTATACTCATTCAATATATTTTTCAAAATATTTGACAATACCAACCTTCTTGTCCTTTTAAGTCAATGAAACTATAGTGATCTTGAAATGCTTCTCTTAATTCTTTTCAAATATAAAAAAATGCTAAATAATTTTGAGTTATATCTTACCTTCTTAAGGTACAATAAACTATATTGATCTCAATGGATGGTAGTCATCATCATCATCATAAAATACAAGTTTACCAAATTTTATAATTTATTTATTTAAAAAATTCTAATTAATAAAAAAAAATTGGACACACATAGTATTAATTTTTTTATATTTTATCTAATACTTTATACTTTGAAGTTAAACTTGGTTAATCTTAAAAAAAACACTAATGGTCATTATCAAAATAAATAATAAATAACTTTTACATGAGCATTTATGTATTTCAAGTGAAGAAGTCAAGTAATGCCTTGGAGATTTGTTAGTTATGAAATAATTTAATTGCTTACAACATTTATCATAAGAGGTGATTCAAGAGCATCCCCTGAGGAAAATTCAATAAAGGTAAAAATATTTGCAAGAAGAAGTTGGTTTCCTCAATTTTTATTGAATGTAATATTTAATATTTTCTAGGTTGTAATATCTCTAGGAGGTATCTCTATAGTTAGGAGGGTTGGTTAGGAGGTTTTGATGAGTGTCAAGCAGTTTTCCATGTAATAGAAAAACTAGTTACATGAGGGGAATTGTTAGATAAACTAGGAAAAGGTCGAGTTGTTAATATTTTGGTGCGAGAGTTCTTTTGTATGAGTTTTTTTTTATAAATGTAATTAGATCAATGTGAGAAAAAGTATGGTTTGAGTAAAGAGAGAGATCAAAGTGTGTGAAGAGATCCGAGGAGGCGAAGATGTTGGTAGTGTAATTTCAATTGTCTATTTGTAATCATCCATTCTTTGTTTTAGTATTGAATAACACTCATAATCTGTGTTTTCTAGTTGGTCGATTTAATACTGTTCTTGTATTCAGTTAAGGTTATGTTATTCCTTCAAATAATAATTGTTATATTGAGAAATTGGGATCTTTTCATGCATAGGTGATAGAGTTAATTAGGTGACTATACAAACCAATCAAGGCTCAAAAGTAGAGGTTCCAACCCCTTAGAATCAAACCTCGACAATATTTTTCCATATTGGCTAATCCTCCATTGTCGTAAGATTCCAACATGGAGTTATATAGATATCTGGAAAACCCATAACACACAAACCTTGCAAGTTTTTGATATCCTAAGTGATTGTTGTTATTTGAAAAAGAGAATATTACCATTAGCTTCCATCTATTATTAGAGTTCTGTCTTCTAGTGTTAAGGTTCCATACTAGGACTCACTCGTTTGCAACGATTTCTTTTATATTGCATTTTTGTCGATATCCATCAAGTCCCATCTATCATACTATTATATCACTATATCAAAACTCTTAGTAAAAACACCTTTTTACTTTCTTGATAGTCTGATATTGGTTGACTAATGATACCCTGATCATTAGAGAAATTTTGAGGTCTAAAATGGGCCTCAAAACAAAATGTACAACTAAAATAAAATTTATAATAACCAATAGGATTCAAGATGATGATGTCAACCATGGGGATGATTCACCAATTTTGGAGTAATTTTTTTTTTTTATTATTATTATTTTCTCGACTTGTATTTTCAACTTATCTCCCTATGGCTTTACTCAAATTTTAAGCGGGAGCACTTGTTGGATGCAAAATTTAATTCCTCATCGAAGGAGTACCCATGTTGCATACTTTTAATTGACCCTGTTGCACGAAAATGAGAAATATATGAAAAACATGATTGCAATCACATTTTTTCATGTATTTTTCATTTTTTGGGTAAAAGGGTCTATCAAAAGTGTGCAACATAGGTACTCCTTGGATGAGGAATTAAATTCCACATCCAATGAGTGATCCCACTTGAAATTTGAGTAAAATCACAGGGAGATAAGTTGAGAATACAATTTGAAAAAGTAGTTTTTATCTTTTTTCCCTCTAAAAATTTGATGATGTTATCTAATATTATTTTAATATTTTTACTATTATTTTATAATATTCCTTAGGAGGCCCATTTTAGACCTCAAAATTTCTCTAATGGAATTGACTTTCTAGTGCTATTAAGCTACAAAAAGTCACCCAACAACTGTCATCCATTACATTGACAATATAAAAAGTGTTAATCCATTGAAAATTCCAATACAACAGTGTTTTGGTAAGTGCTCAAGCATAACACTTGGCCATGTGAAGAGTTAAGTTATAGTGCTTGGTGCTAAGCTTTGAAATTTGGTGATGCAATATGTGTTTTTAATTGTTTGATAGCAGGAGGTTAAGCCCCCATTAAAAGTCCATTACAAATAGAGATATTTGACTAAGATAACTTGAAAACTATCACCAAGGAGTTGGTGTTGATCTAGATCTGCCATCAATTTGGTATCATATAATGTTTTCTATTTGAAAATGTAATGGCACACAGACATAGGGGTGTAGGAATAGGTTGATGGAGGCTTGTAGTAAATGCAATGTTGCAAGATGAGATGATGCACATCTGAACAAGGTTGGAGGCCACTAAGACTACTCAGAAGAGATGAGATGACATAAGCAATATCAATGAAAGAAGAGGAAACAAAAGATGAGAGAATGATTAGGATTATTACTAGAGTAAGTGCCAGACCTAAGATGGAGATACCCATGTATGAGGGTAATTTAAATTTTAAGGAGTTGATGGACTTGATTAATTCTATGGGAAAATAATTTGATTATGAAGATATGGATGAATTTTTTTTTTGAAGTATGCAACAACAAGGTTTAAAGGTCATGTAGCCCTATTGTGGGATGAAATGTAAGCATAAAAAACGATGAGGCAAGTCCAAGATCAAGATATGGGACATAATGATTGTTAAATTTAAAGGTAATTTCATGCTTAAGGACTACCATTGAATATTTTTAAGTAACTGCAAAATATTATATAGAAATCTATGTTAATAAAAGAGTATACCAAGGAATTTTATAAATTAAACACTAGAGCTAGTCATATAGAAGAAGATGATGAAAACGTTGTTAGGTATATCAATGGGTCAAGGTATGAAATTCAAGATGAGATCGATATCTTGTCCCCAAGAATAGTGGATGGATCCTCTCAAGTTAAGATAGATAGCTAGTAAACAAAGTTTATAAAGTAAAGGAAGGAATCCTGCAAGAGGAAAAGGACAACATAGCAGTAGACAAAGATTTCAATTCCCAAGAGAGGATGGGGGAAGCTCAAGTCAATCAAGTCAATTAGCAAGAGGAGGTGAATTCAAAGGAAGAAGGTATCCATCAGGAGGCATAGGAAAATGTAGAGACTATCAAATTAAATGTTATAAATGTGGTAAGCTAGGACATATGTCATGGTAATTTCCAAGGAATAATATTGATAGTCAAAGAGTTGCACACGTAATAGAAGCAAAGGAAAAAAGCATATATTCAATTTCAATAGAAGAGATTCCAAAATTTGGAGAGTAATTCTTGATGAAGAGAGATCTAATGAAGTCAAAAAAGGAAGCTAAGGAAATAGCCTAGAGAAAATGTTTATTCACGATTGTATGCAAGTCAAGAGGTAGGTGTTGTAAGGTTGTGATTGTATTTCGCTACTACAACACCCTGTAAAATTTTGGTCTGCACCAAATTTGGGAGCCTACCTTGGTCTTGTATATTGTATTCATAAACATTGAGGTCCATTCCATATGTTTTCTTTAAGTGTTTTGGTCCCTTTTGCAAGAAAGTAAAATGTCATATTTTCACATGTCAAGTGTTGCACAATGTATAAAAACCTGCTTTGGTGGTTTCAAGGGGTTATCTTTGTGTAAATGAGTTGATCTTACCATGTAAACATTCATCACACTCATTCCCTAAGTTGTAAGCATTTTTGCATAAGTGTCATCACAATCGTCGCAAAGTGTATTTTTAGTGTCACACTTATCATAAGTTGTCACAAAGTTGTCGCATTGAGGGAAATGTGTTGTTCATGTGTCATGGATGATCTATGTTTTTTTTCGTTAATTTGTCGAAATGCGTGATCGTAGTCAAGTCAAATCATTATTCACATCAGCTCATTGATGCCACACTTAGCCAAATTTCAGAAATTTCCCCAGCAACTTAGCCTCATCTGACCTTCCTCAACTGCACATTGTGTAGTTCCAACCCTCAAGCTGCAACCCTACCCCATGAAACTACATAATGTGTAGTTCCTACCTTCCAGGACTGTGTATTGCATAGTTCCAATGCTCAATCCTGAACCTTGGTCCCCAAAATTTCATAATCCAGCCCTCCAACCTATCCTCAACTATGCATTGCATAGTATCTGAGCTCAATCTCAACCCTTGAGCTCCTGAGCTACATATTTTTTCAATCACCACGTCTTTTCTACCTCCCAGAACTATGCAGTTCACTGAAATAGTGAAAAACCCCTCATCCCGACTCACTGAGTCCCAAAACTACACAAACTACTTGCCCAATCTAACCTGAACTACACATTGTGCAGTCTCAAGGCTTAAGCTCCACCCTTGACTTCCTGAGATGTGCAATTGCACAATCACTGAGCCTCTCCCTCAACTTTCCACTTGGATCTAACCTAGTCAGTGGATCAACATGCACCATATTAGACTAGGGGTTTATCAGACTAATGTCGTCTCGTCATGAGTGAATTGTAGATGCATATACTCTATCATACCATGAAAATATTATGAAGAAGGAGATGGAGAAGGGAAACATGCTGAAATACATCCTTGTAGTTGATTATGCAAGTTGATCAATCAAGAGAAAACAAAGGGACACCAGTTTGCGACCACATCTCAAGACTTGATATCATTGAAGACTCCTTACCTCTAAGCCATATGGAGGAGGATAGAAGAGCATACTCAAGAAGACACATAGCAAGAAGAAACAAGAATGGCTTGACATTTTCATGTCATCATGCAACCCATGCTAGCAGTGTCATGTCATGTCATGTCATGAGTCATCATATGCCACATCTTTATTGTGGATTATGTAATTATCTATTCAAAATTTATTGTAAAGTGGAAGTCCAAAGGACACATACAAAATGTCAAGAGTCATGTAAAGTAGAAAAGTTATAGGAAGTCAAACAATCATGAGGGTAGTCAAAGAGTCACAAGGAGGTGAAGCATCGCCCCATTGGTTGTATATACACCCTCATTATATGATCAAAGGACTTTTCCCCTTCGCTCCTCCCGCAAGGCATTAGAGGGACAAGCTAGTTCTTTTGGGGAGCAAGAAGTGTCTCCAATGCTCCACTGTCAGAGATAGTGGTGTTCATTGTATACATGTGTCCTGATAATTTTACTTAATATCAGAAGCCTCATGGCTAGCACATTGTTCTTGTATGAATTATGAATATTTGTAAGATTATTCTATGGCTGTTTGTAATTCAAGTTTGCTTTCATCTGTGCTTAAGTAGTTGAACTATTTCGGTTATTTTAGTACTTATCATATTGATAATGTGTTTTAATGGTTGGTACAATAGTCGCATCCTTGTGGATTGTTCTGCTGGATGTTAGACAAATCTTTCTTTCTTATAATGGTTGCAATGACCGCCATGTCTTTATGGACAATTCTGCTGGATGTTAGACGGGTATTTTCTGTGTGTGTGTGTGTGTGTGTGTACTAGGGTGGTACTCTTACCTCTCTCATAGAGGCTCACTTTCCTCTCCCTCCACAGTTGAATAATCTTGACACACATACAACCAAACACTCACTAGGCATACTCACTTTTTTATTTGATATTACCTGTGCATAACTCTCTTGTGTTGAGTTTTGCAGCCAAGGAAAATCTACAAGAATACATGGTAGCCGTGCTGATATCCCAGATGGGGCTCCTATTTCAAACAGTGTGAGGGATAATAGGGACTTCACATCGGGGAGACCCCCTTGGTTGGTGGATATCCAACACCATTAGTAGATTGATTGTGGTAGAAAATATAATTTGATTTCCATTGGAATGATAGAAAATCTAGTCTTGAAGAGATTAGCACACCCTACACCCTATGAGGTGTCTTCATTTCAAAAAGGACATAAGATTATGTTTAATGAACATTGCAATGTGGAATTTCAAATTTGTGTTATAAGGATGAGGTGTTGTGTGATATAATGCCTATGGATGTTTGCCACATTTTTTTGGGAATACCATGGAAGTATGATAGGAAATCCGTTGATGATGTTAGGAGAAACACCGATTCTGTTGATAAGCATGTATTGTTATCTTTAAAAGATGAAGGAGAAAAATTATAAGAAGTTGGACCTAATATGTTGTTGATGAGTGGAAAATAAATGTTGTAAGAAGTAAAGTCCTAGAGGTACAATTTTATTTAATTAGTAGCCTAAGGTAATACTTACTATTACAATTTTGGATGATTTTCCTACAAGAGTTAAAACCTTGTTGGATGAGGTTGTTGAAATCATAATAAATAATTTCCAAATAAATTACCCCTTATAAGGAGCATTAGTCACCACAAATTTGATTATGGGGTCTGATCTTCCTAATAAAAAAGCATATAAGATGACTCCATAAGGGACTAAAGAGATAAAGAGATAGGTGAAAGAGTTGTTGGATAAAGGTTTGATTAAAGAGAGCTATATTCCATGTGTTGTTCTTACAGTACTTAGTCCAAAGAAATATGGAGTATGGAAAATGCACATAGATTGTAGAGTAGTAAATAAAATCACAATAAGATACATATTTCCATTACCTTGTATTGATGATTTGATAGATTGTTTAAGTGGTATGGAAAATTTCTAAAAGATTTACTTGAAAAGTGGGTATCATTAGGTTAGAATTAGAGATAGAGATGAATGGAAGATGGCTTTCAAAATTAACAGTGGATTGTATGAATGGTTGATGATTCCTTTTAGGATTAGAAATTCTCCTAGTACTTTATGAGATTGATTAATTGCATTTTGAAAGAAGGTATTGGTAAATTTTTTATAGTTTATTTATAGCATCTCCTAGTGTACGACCAAACAAAAGAAGAACATATGAGACCTCTCAAGTTTGTCTTGAATACCTTGCAGAGAAAATCTTTACAAATCAATTTGAAAAGGTGCAGTTTTATGACTAAAGAGTTGGTCTACTTGGATTTTGTGATGTTTGAGGCTGAGGATGGGTTGAAGGTGGTCAATAGAAAGCCAAAACAACCATAAATTGTTCTATTTCAAGAAGTTTTTTTTGAGGTGAGAAGCTTCCATGAATTAGCAAGTTTTTATAGGAAATTTATCAGAAATTTCAATAGTATTTATGCTCCCCATTATGGAAACTATTAAGGAAAACAAACAACTATTTAAGTGGATATAAGAAACCAATTAAAATTTTAGACCGTTAAAGCATAAGATTATAGAGTAACATGTTTTATCTTTGCTAGACTTTAATAAGTTTTTCCAAGTTGAGATTGATGCTAATGGGACTGCAATAAGAGTTATTTTAAACCAGAAAGAAAGACCAATTTCCTATTTTATTGAAAAAATGAATGAAGAAAATCATGAATTTTCCTCATATGATAAAGATTTGTATTCCATTTTCAAGGAGTAAAGAAGTAGAGATACCTCATGTCTCAAGAGTATGCTCTTCATATTCATAATCACATTTTACAATTTATTAGTAGTCAACCAAAGAAATAAAGACATGATAAATGGGTGGAGTTATTACAAAATGTCACATTTATTATCAATCACACAAGTGGTAAATCAATTGGGGTAGTTGATGCTTTAAGTAGAGTTAATTTGGTTCTACATGAATTCCAAGTAAAGATCTTTGATTTGATTAGTTAAAAGAAATGTATAAGAATGATGTAGATTTTGATGAAGCTTATGCAACTTGTGAAAACCCAACTAGCACAAATAAAACTCCATGGTTGATCTACATGATACAAGAAGCTAAGTGGTTACAGAGTGGTATCAGAGCATGGTTCACCCCTCAGACTAGATGGGCTATGTGTTGGTCATGCACGCATGTCGGTTGAATGTGTGCCTCTTATGCTTGCATTCCATGTGCTTGTTGCATTGCATGGTGTTGATCATGGTTATAGTGATGTCTCCACATGGAAGTTGAGGTTGTTGTTGTGGGATGTATTGTCATGAGTGTATGACTCGTTACATGTTGTTCTATGTCGCTTACATGTATCATTTTTTACGCTTGGTTATATTCTTGTATGCTTGGTTACATTCTTGTATGATCAATTGCATGTATCATTCTTGTAAGCTTGGTTTAAAGTATTGTTCTCTTATGCTTGATTATATGTGTCCATGTGTGTGTGTGGTTGATTACGAATTTATTATGCATGCTGACGTTTGCATATCTCCATGGGTATAGTGGCATAATGGTTGTGGCCATGCATTGATGACTGGACACTAGCTAGAATGATGCTTATGTGTTGATGTAGTTATTTATATATGTCTATATGTTGTTATGATTATGTTATACATGTATCATGCTAATTTGATGATCTTGTAGATGAGACATCCTCCTCGAGCTATTGATCTAGGTGGCTCTAGAGACACACATAGGACAAAAAGGGCTTATGAAATCTCAAAAATCAAAGTGTTTGGATTATGCTTGAACTAGGCTCATATTAAAGATATCATCGTCATGATCGCAGTGGTGCGAATGGTTCGTCAATCCGAGTCCAGATGAGGAAGATAGAGGTAGTCAAAGTTTTGGTTGACTTTTGTTGATTGGGCAGGTTAATGGAGACACAATTTGGACTTTTTTCTGGCGGATGGAATTCGGTCAACTCTAGCCAGATTTCAGGGAAACTGTCACCTCATTAAAATGACTCCTTCAGTCAAAACTTTGAATTTTCGAAAAGCTTCATTATTTTATAAAATATAAAATTAAAGATATATATATATATATATATATATATATAATATATATATATATATATATATATATATATATATATATATAATATATATATAATATATATATATATATCTGTTTGGGTGGCGGGCCACCAACCTTGCCACCCCCCAACAACCCACCATATTACATGCCATATTAAATGAGGCTGGTGGGAGTTTAAAGCATAGCCGGCGGGAGGGCCGACACTCCCCACGTGACGGCCCCATATTAACCTCATATAACGGTACAATGAACCATCGTACCAACAACAAATTAATGTGCCTCCCAAAATACAACATGCCATATTTAAATTTAAAATGGTTAATGTAACCGTGCCCCTATTTACAGTTAACACACCAGGTTTAGCATGGGTGGGATTTGATCCCTTGACCCCATGCTTTTTATTTCTAATTTTTACCATTAGGCCAACAACCTATTCATTGATACCTTTGCCCAAAAATTTTATATTAACCCGTCATTTCATGAATGTGCCCAAGCAGCATGGAGTAACCAGGAGTGGGCACGAAAATTGAGGTGAATTTTTAATTAATTTATTTGTAGGCAGGACCATGATGGAGCAAAATTCTCAAGAGGGTGAAATTTTTGCAGTGTCCAAATTGGACACAATTTGTGTTGATCTTACACCTCTTGACGACACGAACCCAATGGCACAATTAGTTTCCTGATTTGAGTAGTGGATTTGCAAAGGACCATGAGGAGGGAATCTTTGAGGAATCTACGGGAATCTAAAAGATTCCTTGAACACCATATTTTCATTTTCTCAGAATTCAGAAATTTGACAGTTGATTTTGCACTATTCGACACCACAAATCTGATGGTGTGTTCAGATTTTCCATTTGTTCATTTCATTTTTCGGTCACTTTTCTAAGTGGAGTGCAGGGGTCAGCATTCATGTGCGAGCAGTCACTTCCATGAGATTCGACGCTGCAAGATTGATGGTACGAACAACTTCAACAGTTTGACATCCCTTTTAAGATGGCCCCTAGATGTGAGGTATATGCAATGTGTTCATGTACTTATTTTTCTATGCATTGTGCTGCACAGATCCCTATTTGATGTTTGATGAGGGATCTTGTTTCTTACTTGTTTTCATGGTTCCTACTTGATGTGATACATAATCATCTGTGTGATGTACTTCTTGTCATGATTCGTAATGTTTTATTTGAGATCCCTTGGTCATCATGTTGATGGGATGCTCATGTGTCATCATGTATGTTTGCATTGAAATCCATTTATGCCATGTTAGCGAGATGTTCATTATCATCATGCATGAGTTTAGGTCATACTGATAGGATTCCTTTTGACTGAGAGTTCTTGTAGCGGAACATCTTTTGGAGCTACTCCTATGTGAGGGCATTTTCCTTGTATGATAGCGACATCATCTCTTATGTACATCATCACTATTGACAAAACTTAATGCAGCAGCCTACACCATCTTGACATCAAGGCCCAGAGACGTAGTCCCTCCTGGACGAACTCTGTTATCAACGACTTATGTTTTCATGTGTTGTTGAATGTCATGTTCCTCTTCTTTATAGCATGTAGATGTATTCATTTATGTTCTTTTAAAAATGCAATTTAACACATCATGAAAGTAAAATGTCTTGGAAGGGTCCTTTGTCACACCCAGACCCGGATCAGCTATGTTAAGGTACGTTGGTTTATTGTGATTTGGTTTAACTCGCATAGTATTCCTTGCATGAAAGAGATCGAATGGTTATTGTGGTGAAGTAAAATTCTAAGTGCGGACACAAACAATTCCTCTAGCTCGAGAGCAGGTCTAGCCACAAACAAGACATTCTGTGGAAGATTTCCTTAGGTTATAACTAATTAAGAGGGCCTACCTCTTAGTACGCTTATCCCATTTGGTGATGACCTTTCTTCCTCGCTCCAGCTATCTCCCGTTTCCTTCTTCGAGCACCTTAAACAAGTAAACAACAATAAACAACAACTGTGATAATAGACAAATTGTATTCAACCTACTTAACAAGTCAAGAAACATTAAGCCATAAACATGTGAGATGACATATTATGTAAGAAATCAATTGATAGTTTCCTATATATTAAATCGAGAAGATATCACAACTGTTGCCTTGATTTTGTTGTTATCCTCCGAAAAATCTGGGTTCCCACACACTTCTACTAGAATTCCATGATGGCCTCAACAATGGTAGTTTTAAGTCTCTTCCCTTTAGTCTTCACACTCAACCAAATTCACACTTCTCCCTCACACACAACTAGAGAGCTACAACTATGAATAACTTGTTGAATAATCCAAAATCAAAACTTCAACCAGAGCCTAATTAGAACTCACTTGTGCTTTGAAAAAAGGGAGGTTTATATAACATGGATGGAAGGGAGATGGTTCCTCTTCTCATGGGAGAAGGTCTTATCTCTTGAGGTAGTTCAATCCTAATAGGGGAAAGAAGCCCAAAATAACCTCCTCAACTCCATCCGACCCAACCATTTACTAGAATTCCATTACGAAGCTTCTAGAGATGAAAGCTTCGGCTCCTTATTTTTAAAAAATTCCAAAAGAGGATTAGCGTGACTGGAACAAGGCTCAGTTGCTCCGGTCGGCACTAGGGATAGTTCTAATTCCTTCATATCAGCGTGAGGAGGACAAGGGTCATTAGTGCCGGCCTTGTAAACTAGGAAAAACTGAAGATTTTTAGGAAATGATGCCAAAGGAAATTGTTCTGCTCATGAAGAGGGACACAAGAAGAGTTTCTTCATGAAGGGAAAGCATGTAGGGTTCACTGTAGAGGTCCTCTAGGATCATGGAACAAGGAGTATAGGGACATTGACAAAATGTTGTGTAACAGATGCCCCCTAAAGCGTGAAGGCCGAACTAGAGTGAGGGGTGAAATGATTTATGAATCAGTGCAGGGAACCAGAGTTTGTCTTCAGAAAACCTGTAAGCAAGTACATATACATATACATTACTAAAAAATCTATCAAATGATACATGAATCGTGGTATGGATGCATCCATCCAGAGAATGATCATGTAAATGGATCCAGGCATGGGATCAGCCATACGATAAAGAGGATCATGTGAAAACCAAGGCATGGTTGTAGCCATCCAATAATGAGAAGGATCACATATGACAACTCATGGTATGGTCGCAACCACCCATAAAAAAGAGACATGTATATCAACATAATCATGTCACACCACCTTGCAACCTAGACTTGTGTAAGCTGAGCCCAGGGTCTTATGCTCTAACACAACTAGATCAAAGTACAAATTCTAACATGTGAATAGATGTGTTGACGTTGAACATGCTAGAAAATCGCTTTATTACCAGCCGATGATGTGAACTGTTAACAAGCGTAAGAGAAACCACCAATAATGACAATGGTCCTCAAGGTACTATCAGCACAATTCACAGAATCTGAATAAAGGAACTGAAGTCGAACACCCGTGAAATCACTTGATCAAAAGCCAATGATGTGAACTTGTCATTGAGTGTGAAGAACTTTGCCATTAGGGCATGCAAGATCTAAGGTATTGGAAGAGAGTCTCTCAATCAACTTCCTGGATAATGAGTTGAAGTTGATAGGAAGAAACCATGTCAAAGGAGGTACATAATGTATCCCACATCATCGACACAAGACAAAGGGATGCCAATGATTTTAGATTATACAAAGAATTAGGGGTAAGTGTAACTGCGGAAGGACAACTTTTGAACATATTGACGACATGGCTGGAAGTTTGGGAGCTTTTGGACCCATACGATTGGTGGTTATATGACATGGTAGAGATCAAATGGAAGGAAAAAATGAATGGCCCAACCCAAGAAGGTCGAAGATGAAGTGAGGATATCCCAACCCGACACGAAGCAAAACACTGTCATGTTCAAGAGTGAGCTGCCAACACGACTGATCGAATTTCCAAATTTCCGCCCACCATTTCTGGCAGGTACCCCAATTATTTTTTATTGCATGCTTGAATGGGATAGCATGTGCTTGCACTATAAGTCCATCCTTCAGATGAATCCGACCTAGTAATTTTAACGAGCCCCAAGAAGGAGAATCTCATGTTTTTCATGGTGACGAATCCGATGTCATTTAGTATTTTAATGAGTCCGACAAAGGTGTAACTTGGTATCTTTTTCATGTTTAGAGAGTTTGAAAAAGACATGGAAAATAATAATCCACATGGTCCCTTTTCATACATTTGTGTCTCTCAAGCTCGGAAAGGTAGTAAATGATACTCGAGAGAAGCAGTTGACCATTTCAGTCAAGGAGTACCTTTTTCGTAAATAGTGCATCCCAGCCTGAAAAAGGGGTAAATGTATACTAGGCGCACAACGTTTCGCATCTATTAACGAGTTCAAAACGACAAGAGCTCGACAATCTTTTCATGTTTAAAGGGTCGGAAAAGAGCTTGAAAGAGGACCCCTATTTTATTCTCTTTTATGAGTCAAAAGGGAAAAATACTCCACAATATTTTCATTTGAGTTTTACGAGTTGAGAAAATAGATGAAATGTGACTCGGTACCATCGTTGAACATCCATCACTTGTTGTTGCACAAAAGGTAAAACACATTATCCAAATCTTGAGGAAAAATAGGTAAAAAACACTTAAAAACCCTAATATTTATGAAAAACTAAATAAAAGGAGGGAAAAATAAATATTTTTTACCATTTACCATTTTAACTTTGTGTGAAAAAGTTTTTACCCACTTTTTCCCTAATTTTTCCAGAGTAGATTATGGGAGATCCGAGAGGTCATTTGCCGAGCCATTAGTTGTAGGTAAGAGCCAAGTCCTTAAGCTCCATTTCCATACTATTTATTCATGTTTTTATCCATTTTTTGGATTTTTGAGGGAGGTTTTGGCAAAAAAAATTCGCCCTCGGTCAGCGCAATTTCTGGGCACAAAATCGCGCTGGCCAATGGTTGCTAAAATGACCAACCGTGTTGTCGGTGCAACTATTTTTGAAACAGGCATGCCGGTGCCATGAACAAAGAAAAAATCAATTTTTTTTCTTAAATCCATTGTTTGAATCCAAATTTTAGTTGCTAAAAATGATTATTGACTTGACTACATGGTTTTTGCAGGAAAGAATCATAAAAAATGGTGGACTGGAAAGAACGTGAGCACGAAGATGTGGAAGCCCAAGAAATGGCTGATCTGAACTTCTTTGATGCCTTGAGGAACTGTGGGTTCCTCAAGTTCTTTCTCGCACTAGGAATGCGGGGCTCAACCTAAACTGCTTTGATACCTGATTAGTCTCTAGGACATAAATCAAGAAATTTTTATCTTTGGTGACCAGGAGTTGGAGTTAGAAACTTTAGACATTTATTTCATCACAGGATTGTCTCGGAGAGGGGAACCAGTCAACCAGAGGCATATGGTGGGGGTATCTGATCGAGTCCTCTGATTGCTGACTCATGTAGCACGAGCAGTTTCATGTTACCATGTTCACCATGCTGATTAGTTCTAGGTCTAGCATTTACATTTTTGAGGCCTGCGTGCCACAAATATATGAGGCTTGCGAGCCGCGGATGTTATTTGAACACACATATATGCTGTATTTTCTTGCTTAGTATGGTACAAATTATTTGTTTTAGTTTTTCACATGTTTCGTAAATGTCTATCCAACACATAATTCGCTTATGCATCTATCAATGTATTCACGTGTCTGGGAATATGATGATATGTAATGTAATCAAAATTTCTCTCTAGTAGACGAATATGTAGATACATTCTCAATATCTAAGGGTTTCTGATGGAATATTGCCTGTTAGATTCCTATACCAATAGGTTTCATTTTTCATGATTGACAATGGAAGTGCTAAATATGTTCATCCTTGCATGCTACAAAGGTTCCATATTTTGTATACAGATAAAGAAAATTAAAAAATGAAAAGAGGGTATGCCTTAAAAGAATAATCAAAAGGCAAGAAAATCAATTGGTCAGAAAAAATAGTGAAAATGAACCCCAAACCAAAGATCAGGAAAGTGGCTAGTCAAAATGCCACTGTTATCTTATTTTGCAAGTTCACCATGTGTAGGTACTGCTACTTATTACATTTGGTGGATGGCCCAACAGTTCAATCTGGACCATGTCATGTTGTGAATTGCTGTTGTAGAATAGAGAAAGAATACCTGTCCAAACAGTTCAAGCTTGGCAGATGACTAGCTAGGTAGAGAATTTAAGGAGCCCAACTGCTTAATCTGGGCCCTTGGAAGAGATAAGGGTACATTTAGATAGGAGGGCAGTCAAAAGAAAAAGGACAATCAGGGTTTTCCAGTTCAAGTGCACCCAATGCAAAGGAAGAAAAAATGTTAGGTGTATTAGGCTGGGTAGGTAGTTTGAGGTTGCAGAAACAAGGTTATCATTAATTTTTGTCTTGTCAAGAAGGACTCATCTCATCTATGGCATTTACACCATGGCAGTTGTTTGATGGTACAATAGTGGAAGCATGAATAACTTCCCCTTTCATTCCCCCAAAAATCATTCACTAACATCCCCTCAAGGACCTTGGGATTTGCCCAAAAGTCCAGTTTCACTCCATTCTTGTTAAAGAACAAGTTGACATCTGAGTTGACTTAGTGAAAAGAAGCCACATTTCTTGTGTAAAATTGACCTTTCCACAATCCATTCATTTCCCTATGCTCAAGTTTCCATTCTATAAACTTAGCATGCATCCATTCCTTTTCATTCCATAAAACTCATATTAACATCTAACCCTATTATCTAGCTCCCTAAATCATTTCCCCACCCCTATTCTACAAGAAACTACATAAAAACCCCAAAAAATACTAAATATTCCACCCCATGGCAACTATAGCCAAATAATATAAGTCGGGAAACATTAGGTTCATTTGGGACCTAGTATTAGCCCTTCCGCATTCATTACCCTTGGGATTCATTTAACACCCGGTTAAATGAATAACCACATCAAACATTTCCCCCCAAACTATACCCTATCACCCTCCGTGCGCATTTCATTTGGGTTTTATTAATATTTGATTAATAAATAACCAAAGCCCGAACACATTAAACCTATAACCTAAGGTTTTAACCCACCGAAACTATGTAATAATCAATGTTTATCGGGTGCGCTTGTCTACTAAAATCCGATCGTCTTGCCCTCCCGTCCACTGTAGGATCAGCTCTCCCAGATCCGACAGTCCGCATGCATATAGGGCGCCCCTTTGTAGTGGTACGATAGTACCCGATGGTCGACGATTTCATCGTCGTACACCGGGACAGCTGTCGGCATCCTATTGCATCGGGCCGCCCCTAACACATACCGCTCCCGTACCAAAAGCAGTCCGACGCAAACCGCTTACCACCCTCCCCGCTTGCTTACGTCACCACATGACGTTGCCGCCATGTTGCCTGCCACTGCACTTACTTGCGCCATGTCACCTGCTGACGTCATCACCCTGCCACCATGTCATGTGCCATGTCATCATCCACGTCATGTGCCATGTCATCATTCGTACCTGCTACACGACAAAAAATAGGTCATGATGATGTCATCCTGGAAAAACACAAAAAGCGCCAAAAGGTCCAAGTTTGGTTTAAAAGTCGGGAAAATCACTGTTTTACGCCCATTTCTATTTTATTTCATTTGCAAAGAATGTGCATGTATTTTCGCTATTTCACTTCTGGAGCTGGTACTGTCCATCAACCCGCCAACTCGACTGCATGACCCGACTCCATAGCTCAAAGCTCCACCTGCTAACTGCCTTCGGCGCCCTGGACACAAATGTTTACCCGATTTCTGCCCAAAACCCTGTTTTTCATACTTCTCTGATCAAAATTGCCGAAAGTGCCTATATTTTACTTCCATAAGCTCTCCTACCAATCGCTCATTGTCCTGCATTTACCATTAGAGCTGTTAATTCACCACAAACATGCAAATTTGAACTAATTTCCTCTGCAAACAAGTTGTTCCGACACATACTCTGCGTCCATATTCACCTATAAACTATAGAAATTGCTAAATTATTGAGTCAAATTACTCCAGCGTCCTATTTTCGACTGGTTGTAACCTATTTTCCTAAAGGGGAATCCTCAATTTCCCTTTCCCTCTGCAAACTTGTGCCCCTTCGGGTGAAATTCAACTCTATCCTCTCGGCATTCAATTCACAGAGCCTGCAAATTCAACCAGTTTATGTAAAAATTCGGTCAAAGTGTTGCAAGTTTGTTTCTTACCACAAACTCTGTACAGTGAGGTCCATTTGAAATAGAAACTCAGTTTTCATACTTCTGTCAGTATCCTCAGAACCTCAACTTCTACCTCCTATTTCTATTTATACCTATATTGCAATCAATACAAGCAGTATAAATCATGGATACTCCAGTAGCCTTGAACATTGCCCCTTTGAATGCTCCACACATGGACTTAGAGTGGCTACCATTAGCAGATAGAGATTTTCAGATCAAAGATATGATGGTCCTTACTTCTCACCTCAAAGCTGTATGCCAATTCAAACACAATCACAGAAATAACACAGATATTCTAGGAATTTGGAAATCCAGCATGCCCATCTATTACCTCCCATCAGTCAATGTGCTATCTGATTTCATTCATTTATGCCATGCACACTATGAACCCACTTTGAGAGAAATTCTCAGTCCAGATGGGTCTGTGCTCTTCTATATCACCCCTCAATCCAAAAATGAAATGCTAAACTTTGAGCCTCCTTAGCCTCTGGTTCCCCTCACAATGAAACTCTTGCTGGATCAGGGTGCAAGGCTCTCTAAGGCAGAAATATCAAGAGTTAGTTAGCTATTTATGGATCCACATTGCCAATATGATCATCCTCCTCCCTATCATCAGGCCTCGTTTAATGAAACAGGCAAGCTCATGGTGGATATGATTTCATACATTCTAGGATGAAAAACAGGAGAATTTGTGGATGAGACTGTATTTTTTCTCTTAACTATATTCACTCCAGGGCAGCCCCCTGTTGTCATGTATGACTATGCCACCTTCATAGCAAACAAGATACATGAACAATTCATGATGATGGAGAGAGAAAGAGTGTTTAAATACACCTCCTACATTTACCACCTGCTGCTTTACTATCACCCAGATAGTTTCAAGGTTCCTCTCAGGAGATTAGACCCAAAAGGAGAGAGGAGATCTGTGATTTATTGGACCTCAGTTTTCCATGAAGTCACTATTCTCCATACACATATTGTGAGTTTATTGACCTATTCATTTACCCAGCTACTTGCCTATTAATGGTGACTCCTCCCACTAGACTCACTGTTGAAATGCAAAGAATTTTGCATATTTCTAACGGCTACAGCATTGGTGATTGGTACTTCTACCAAAACCACACAGTGATCAGAATTTATGGCTGTGAGTTGTCCCCCTATAAGCTCCCAAGATATGTCCCCATGAGACTTTTTGCCTTGGAATATTTCAGGCAGTTCAGTAATGCAGACTTGACTCATTTCCATGGGAAAAACAAGAAGGCACAGTTTAAAATCAGACACCAGTTGGGTCCCTTTGTTTTCAACAAGAGGGAAGAAGCATGGAAAGATGCAGACAATATGTTGGGACAAGATCTCATGTTGAAATAAAGCTTCTACTAGGCACCATATGACCCTGAACACTTCATAAGCCTTAGAAGAATCAAACACAGGCTTTCAGGATATGTGCACCAGCCAATACCCTACATTGAACAACATGCCAATCAACAAGAATGGGTAGAGGGCACATTAGATGATGAAGAGCTCACTGAAGAAGAAAAATGAGAGAGAGAGGTGAAAGAAATTGAGAAACGAATTGACCTACATTATGTTGCACAGGTCACCATTACACAACCTCAATCGGTGGGAGCAAGCACATCAACTGCTACTTCACAGCAGCCAGCGAAAGAGGCCATTTCATCAGCAAGAAAGGGCAAAGAAATTGAGCATTCTGAACAGCAAAGCATAATGGAGGAGCAGCCATCGTCAAATCCGGAAAAGGGTCAAGAACAAAGCCCTTTAACATAAACAAAGGCACCTGAAATCCCTGTGCTGCAAACTCCTCACAATGAGGAAAGAGGTAAAAAGAGGGACATAACCGATGGTACACCCACAGGGACATCCACAGACCAGCAAGGGGAAACAATATAGAGGCTAAACCCCTATGCCGAGGAGGAAATCAGAGAAGAGACCATAGGAAACATTAGGGGTGAGGGGACTTCTAAGTAGAAGATCCCTCCTATTTTGGAAACAGCGGCCAGCACATTTCAACAGGAGCAAGAGAAACAACAAGGTGGGGAAGTTTCATCCTCCAAGCAGTAGACCCAAAAGGGCTCGGTTATCAAACGCGCATTCACAGAGATCAAAGCTAGAAACGAGCCCATAAGGTTTTAGCTTTACAACCAATTAATGAGAATGGCTCCGACAAATCAACAAAGGCTAATGGCAACCTATGATATGGAAGCAGGGAAGATGACTCTCAGTCACTTCATACCTACTACACAGCAGCCACAGTCAGTTGCAGACTACATCAGAACCAATCTGGAGGTCCTAGCAAAAGACATACATCTGATAGACCAGATTGAGTTACATAAGCAGACGGGAGAAATGGTTTATTCTACATTGGAAAATAAGGCTCTACTGGCCCACAGATTGCAGAACTCTTTATACAATACTTCTGCCCAGCTAGAGTTGGAAAAAGCCTCATCCTTGGCCAAGGATAATAGGATAAAATCCTTGGAGGAGATCATCATAGAGTTGGGACATGATCCCAAAGATCCCAAAGGCACACATGCCTTAATTAGAAAAAAGGAGGAAGACATAGCAGCACTAAGAAAACAAATGAAGCTACCAGTCACCATACATCCTCAAACTGCAGAAGTGGCGCAACAATAGGAAGTAGAGGATGTGGTTAGTCTACTTATGAGGATGAACCAAAGGATATTAGAAACAGAGAAAGCATTGGAAGAGGCTCAACGAGGGAAACAGCTAGAGTTGGCCCCTCAACCATCCTAAACAGCTCCAATAATAACAACTCCTCCTGCAATAGTGACTACAACAGCACCTCCCCCAAATTCAATAACAGCAGCAGGTGCATCAACTTCAGCAGCAACTACAGCAGCAGCAGTGCAAGAGGCCAGCTTGAGCATGGAGGCCATGATGAAAGAGATTAAGGCTCTAGAATTACAAATGGCAGAGATGAAGGAAACCAAAAAAAGCTAGCCAAGATTGAGGCTAGTTATGATAAGTCAAAGATGACAGTTGCTGAGAAGACCAGGGAAGTAAAGGCCCTAGAAAATAAGATAAAGGCCTTGGAGAAAGACCTCACTCTCCATAGAAACCTGGCCGAAATAAAGACAATTTTGTGGAATAAAATTGGCCAATCTCTTGCTGATCAATGGACAGCAATACAAACCATTTTTGACCAAATAGAATTGATGGTTGTAGCTCAGCATGAAACTCATAAGGCCAGAACATTATTAGCAGATAAGCTTGAGCAAGCCAATCGATTGATTCACTTCTTGAATACTAGTACTGGTGACCAGCGGGCAGCACTGAACATCCAGAACAGGACAAAGACTATTGTAAGAGTCAAGAAAGTGCTGACCATGAGAAATTTTGTCCAAACCATAGAAAGAAAGTGCCAGGAAATGCAGATAGAGGTAAATGATTTTAGACAGAGGCTTTCAAATTTACAAAGAAAAGGTTTACCCAGCCTAGTCACTAGCACTGGAAGGCTGCTAAAATAGGAACAATATGAAAGCAGGCTGAGTACCTATGTACAAAATCAAATCACAACATCATCAAGCAGCACAAAAGAATCATTCCCTCCCACAGGGCAGAGTTTATATGATAAACTGGAGGATTTGTTTTACATAGAGCAAGAGGTAGCACACCTTTTTCCAGTTTGGCCGAATTATTATACATACACTGAAGCTGATGAAACATTATACAAATTAAGAAAACATCAATTGCCAACTGAGGATTGGTGGCAAAGTCTGATTCAGATTCTAAAGTAGTTTTGATTCTCTTCTCATTTATTGTCTGCATAAACAAGTTGCATTATGTGTTTCTACTACCAGAAAATTCAAATTAACAACGGGTGAAATTCACGTTAATATTCAAAAGCGCAGACCAGGTGGCACAGGACAGCACTACCAGACAACATATCAAGGAAGCGGTCACCCACCGACTACCAGAGTCAAAGGGTCAACAACACACAAGACACCTGCTACAACGAGTAAAGAGCTTTTAATTCCTCAGTTATTGCTGCGCGATTTTTCCACAAATAGTTATTGATTATGTCTGAGTAGATGGATACATTGATATCCAGATATTTCCCTATGGGATATTTTGCAAACTCCTATATATAATTGTCAAAGAGATGTATTTTTTTTGGTTGGTGATTTTCTTTCTGAACTGCGATGTAAAACATCAGACTGTATTAATACAAATGGCTGTTGAAGTTCACCGTGTCTGGATCATCTGAAGGTGGATTGGATGTTCTGGGACCTGCTACAGAATTCCTGTGTCATGCTAAGGAACAATAAGTTATACTAAACCGTGTTTTATGTTCTCTATATTCGTAAATTCCATGTATGTTTCATGATCTTGATAATGGAGAAGAAGAATAGCATAGGATTTGTTTGAATGCACCCTATGTTCAATCTCTGATATTAATTATGTTTTCTTCAGGATTAGTCATGAATATGAATTCTTAACTGCTCATGTGTGCACTAGTTCTTTCAGTTTGAATACTGTTTAGGAATCCTTAATTGCTCTTGCACAATATTCATACAATTTCCTCTACCAGTATAATGAAAGATTCTTGATTGCCTTTCATTCCCTGACTTCATTCCATCATTTCAGATTTGAAAATTGTTTCTAGCTTGGCTATCCTACTCTATAGCACTACCTTTTCACCAAGAGACTCTTTCAACGATTACACTTTCAGTGACTCCATTGCCCAATTGAAAAAACAGTTATATACTTGCACCCCAGCTCTGTCTGAGATCACCATCCAACGAACTTAAAACCAAACCCTATTCATCATAACTAGCCTAAAACACTCCAAAACAAAGCTAAATTTCAAAGAGAGAGCCCTCTCTGGTTGCAGGTAGGCTAGTACCTGTAGCTAAAAGATTGGTCAGTGGTTACCTCGGTCGTATTCCCTACAGGGAGCAGGGAACAACCTGAGTGATAACACATACATCTTAATAAATATATAATATGATATTTTTCTTGAATAATATAGACTTATTTCACATAAAAATACAATGCACATGTTTCAGTAATAATTTTAGGGATAATTCTTCTTTATGATATATGTTGTTATTACAACATTTATTTAGAAGGGAAATTGGGTACAACAAACTATTAAGCTATTTAGGAAATCGATACACTCCAAAAAATGGTTGTATGTGAGGGGTCATTACCCAATGTCTAGCATTATCCCAAGTTATCATCATACACACAACTGCACCAAACCCAATCCCCATTCCTAACTCTACTACAATTAATGAGACATGTTCATTCACATGACTCAACCATCCTCTATCTTTGCTAATAGTAGTGCTTCCTCATTGCATTCCATTTTCGTTGCATGGTTGCAAAGGATAGTCGGATAAGCATTTGTTTCCTTCAAATGATGCCTCATTAAAAGTCTCCATCTGTGTTCCTTTTGGGATTTTACCACAAAGTAAATTCCATGAAATGTTCAAAGATGCCAACATGGTTAATGCAGTGAGCCCTTGAGGTATACTTCCATTTAAATTATTGTTTGATAAGTCCAACTCCTCCAAAGTATGTATCTTACTAAGAGCTTTGGAGATTTGACCTACTAAATCATTTCTAGATAAATTCAATATCCTTAAGCTGCTTAGATTTCCTATGCTTGGAGGTATTTCTCCAGTAAGATTATTGTTGGACAGATCAAAAATGGTATTTGTGGCCAACACATATGTGATAATATACTTAGAGCCTTTGATTACAACCCCTAAATCGTCATATAAGATATTAGCACTAAGTTTGGAAACATTAAGATCTCTAAATCCCTTAAGGCTTTGAAGATTGGATGGTATTCTTCCACTGAATTTATTGTTGGATAAATCCAACACTTGCAAATGGGTCAAATTTGTCATCCATTGAAGAATAGACCCATGCAATTGATTATAACCAAGACTTAAAACTGTTAGATCATAAAACGATGAAAGGTAATGAGGTAGCTCACCTGGTAATCCATTTTTGCGTAAATCTAATAATTGGAGTTGGGTGCAAAGGGCCAAAGATGCGGGCAGGGTCCCAACAAAAGTATTAGAAGCCGCTGAAAACACTTGCATAGAAATTGGAAATGCTATATCCAAAGTACCACTCAATTCGTTCTCGGAGACCTTCAACCTTTGTAACTTCATGCATCTGTTTAAAGTTGGTGGGATTCTACCTGACAACGAATTGTTTGTCAATACCAAATCCTTCAGAGAAGTGCAGTTGCCTATAGAGTCTGGAATATTTCCATTGGTTTGAAGACAAATCTAACTGTTGTAGCAATTCACATTCTCCCACATTGCTAGGAATTGTACCCTTCAGATTGTTACTATACAAAAAAATGGACTCAAGATTGCTCAAATTGCAAATGCCCTCAAGTATGCTACCCATTATCGTGTTGTTACCAAGATGTAAATAGGTCAACTTACTCAATTTTGTAATGCTGTCAAGTATGCCACCAACCAGCAGATTGTCACCAAAATGCAAAAGGGTCAACTGGGTCAAATTGCCAATCACTTCAGGTATGTCCCCTGTTAAACTGTTCCGATGAAAGTAAATACTTTTAAGCATACTTAACTTGCCAATGCCATTGGAGATGCCACCAGAAAGAGCATTCAAAGAAAGATCTAAGTACAAATACATCAACTGACTCAGATTGCCAATGCCAATGGGAATCTCGCCAGAAAGAGCATTCTTAGAAAGATCTAAGTACGTCAACTGATTTAGATTGGAAATGGCTTCAGGTATTGCACCTACCAGGCTATTATGTACCAAACTCAGGGTGGAAAGAAGCAGAAGTTGGCATATAGTCTTTGGGATGGATCCCTGAATTTTGTTATATCCCAAGTCCAACCATTCAAGTTTAATGCAATTTCCTATTTCAGATGAGATAGAACCCGAAATATTACCTGGACCATAAAGAGATAGTTGAAGAAGCTCCCTCAACTTTCCCAATTGGTATGATGCCTGAGAATTTGTTGTCCCCCAAGAATAATGTCGTAAGTAAAGAGCAGTTTCCAAGAGATGGAGGAATGGTGCCGTCCAACTTGTGGGATTCGAGAGCCACGTAATCTAACTTTTGCAGCGAGCCCAGTTCAAGAGGAATTCCGCCGGTCAGATTGTTGTGCGCAATGTTGAACTCTCCGAGAGATGTGCAGTTGCTCAGAGACATTGGAATACTTCCACTAAGACTATTGTTGGGAAAGCGGAGATGTTCCAACTTGCCCAGACGGCCGAATTCTGTGGGTATAGTCCCTGTCAAGCTGTTTACTGAAAGTCGTAGCGACTGAAGGCGTGCACAATTAGACAGTGATCTTGGAATATGACCCCATAGCATATTATAGCTAAGGTCGAGTATTCCAGGGGTTTTTAGTTAGCCAAGCTCTGGTGGAGTTCTTCCTGATAAATTATTACCAGAGAGATTGAAAGTGCGTAATAATGAAAGGCTGCCCAAAGATGGTGAGAGACTACCTTCCAATTGTAAGCCAGCAAGTGTTATGGCCACAACTCTCTTCGTGCGCTTTTTGCACCCGATTCCAGTCCAGGAGCACACACTATGTGAGTTTTGTGATGTCCAGTTGAGGAGGGATCCAGATGGATCGGATATGACCGCATCTTTGAACGACAAAAATGCCTCCATGTCCCGTGTGTCGTGAAGTGCGTCCATGGGTGATGTGAATTCAACAGAATCATCATCAGTGGGCTTCTTCATTGACGAACTAACAGTCCCCAGCGCCATGAACGCAAACCACATAATCATCAACATTTTCATCATCACTTCTCTCTCCATTTATCAACTCAGCGTCTTTAATGGCTTCTCTGCTATGCAACTCGAACTGCGCGGTGTACATATAAATAGCAAAAGGTATCCAGAAATTGAAAGGAAAAAAGGACCACCGTGTTGGCACTGGTATTCTGTCTCATTGTACCGAACTCGCGTATTCCACGACCAAAGTTGAGGTTATGGAGGGGAAAAGAAAATTAAAGTAATGCCAAAGACAACCGCGTAGGACATTGATTGGTGGGTGCACTATCAAGATAATAGTTACGCAAATCGGATATGTGTGGCACATATTTATAGATACATACATAAATATGAGAGGTGCCCACATCACAACTGTGCGGTACAGTGAGTTGAAAAGTCTAAGCCTAAAGCAATAGCAATGCCAAAATCAAATCACCGCGTAGTGGGGACAGACATTAAGTGGGACATTGATGTATTGTATCGCACAGCATTAAGTGGGACATTGATGTATTGTATCGCACAGCATTAGGTGGGACATTGATTTGTTGGGGCAAGTCGCGCATTCACTCTCTCTGAAGGGCGTTAGTCTTCTCTCTCTCGTAATCGTAATGTAGAGAAGGGCATTAGTCTATTATGTCATTATGTCCCATTGTACCGAAGTCGCTTATTCCACGACCAAAGTTGAGGTAATCGTAATGTAGAGAAGGGCATTAGTCTATTCTGTCATTCTGTCCCATTGTACCGAAGTCGCTTATTCCACGGCCAAAGTTGAGGTTATGGAGAGGGGCAAAAAAGAATAAAGTAATTCGAAAGACCACCGCATGGGGACAGATGGAAAGGATCATTAGTTTATTCTCGCTGAAGGTACTCTATTCTGTCTCATTGTGCCGAAGTCGCGTATTCCACGATCAAAGAAGGCCGAAAGGGGAGAAAAAAGTGCAAGTACTCCGAAAGACCACCGCATGGGGACCGATGGAGAGGTAAGGAAATTAATGTATTCTTATGGCAAAGCATTAAAATGGGACATTGATAGGTTGCTGCAAGTAGCGTACTCTCTCTATCGTGGGTTAAATTTGGCGGGTGGGTCTCCTATTCATTATGGAATTTTTTATGATGATTTTATCCTTATACTGTTTTTATATGATTTTTAATATTGCTTTCTATATGATTTTATTATTTATTTTTACACTTTTTTTTAAATATACTAAATATAATTTTTTTGATAGAGGTTTCATATCCATCAAAGTAGATGGATTTGTGAAAATAATTGTTTTGCTAAATTGTACTAATAGGTGATTTATTCTAGAAAAATTCACCCAAAATTTGCATCATGCCCCAACCACAAGCAAACCAATTATGTAAAGGCATAAATATATTGTATTTTGATAGGTTTTTCCTGCCAACATGAACAAGTGGGATTGTGAAAGCAATCTTTTGGCTAAGCTGTTGGGTCATCTACTTTATCAAATTCGTCCAAGACTTTTATCTGCCCCTTAAGAGAATCTAATATATCGTCTCTAGTTATTGACATAAAGGATACAGACTTGTAGGCAAACTTCCAAGTATCCAATATTCTATTTAAGGTTCTTTCTCATATTGGTTGCAAGAGCTATGGGTAAAGACTAGAATATTTTCCCCTGAAGCAATTGAAGTGACATAAAAGATTTAGGATTTTCTTTGTGTACTCCTAGCGCACAACAAAGTTGTTGATGGAAGCTCTCTTAATTTAATAGGCCCTTAATATACTACAAAACTAAAGAGCTAGATTATGAGATTCACCAAAGTACCGAGTTACAACTTGACTAGCCACAAAATGGGATACTTAAGATGTTGAAACCAGATGCCTTAAGAGATGTGAAGATATTTGGGAAGATCAACTCTGTGCTCTTTTAGGACTAAGGCACTTGAGTGGTTGGTGTTTAACAAGCATCGTGAGTCAAGATATTCTCCACCATTCAAGAATAATATATGGTTGCCTATTAGAAAAAATTGTTGAGTTTGAAGCAAACTCAACATAATGTCCACCATTTAGGAATAACAAATGGTTTCCCAGTAGAAAAACTTGTTGAGTTTAAATCACACTGGTAAGTCAAACTTAACTTAGCTCAAAAGAACGAGATATTTTGACTTGAGGGCAAGTCAAACTCACTGCCCAAGAATCTAACTTGAGAAAAATGAGTTTGCTCGCAAATACTTATGGATTAGACTCTGACCTAAATACCTAAATATATCACTAAGAGTTGAACAAGAAGAAATAATTAATGAAAAAAAAGGCAAACGTATAAATAAAGAAATAAAACACTATCAAAATGATTTGAAAGGACATATATAAATCAAATCAAATCAAGCTTTAAAATCAAGAAAGAAAGAAAGGGTTAAGCCCATCACTATGAATAAAAGAAAAGGGAAAAATTATGAACCTAAAAATTAAAATGAAACTGAAGTAAAAAGAAAGGAACATACCACTTAAAATAAAGAAAGGGGGATCAAGAATGAAGACCGTTAAGACGATAAGACGAGGATCCAACATGTGCTAATATTCCAACCATCATCCCTATTTAGAGAACTAGATCTTTTGTCAATTTCTATGGCTTCTTTGAACTTTCGGTGATCAAAATGATCATTCTTGGCAATGACCTGAGAATCTTCTATACAAATATGGTGTTTTGTCTTCTCAGCATGTTTGGCTAGAGTTGAGGTGCAATTCCTACAATGTTTGATGTCAGTTGCATGCTCTTTAATCCTTTGTCTTATGAAATGATTGGTTTCTCTAATGTAGGGATTCCCACATGAACAAGGGATTACATAAACACCTTTCAAATATTTATAGTCCACAGGGTCCTTAATTGACCTAAGGGAACTCCAAATGGTGTTCAAAGTCGTAAAGGTAGAAAGGACCTTGTGTTTCTTAAGAATTTGAGCAATCTTGTCCATTATTTTGAATATTTCAAGAAGATGGGATTTCTCATCATCCAGGTGACTTTCATTCGAAACCCTCAAAACTCGAGTTTCTAATGTGTTGAGAACTCCAAGTTTTTAGGCATGCTAATGGTGGGAACTTGCACGAAGATACTGCTCAGTGTGAGTCTTCTTACGAAAGACGATGAGAAAAAAACCATCATCTTTCTTAGACACAAACACATAAGGGAAAACAAGTCTACCATTGAATTTGAATTCCATAGCAAACTTGATGGAGCTAGACTAACTATTAATATGCTAAAAAGATAGATCTAATTTTTCATGCCTGTGAGCTCAGATGATTAAGGCATCATCTACAAACCTTTTGCACAATTTGGTCCATAATTGGGATGAAGTGAATGCCTTGGATTCAAAATATTTGGTGAACAAGTTAGCAATGAAAGGGGACAGTGGATAACCCATGGCCACTTCACAAGGTTTCTCATAGAATTCACCTTCAAAGTTTAAAAGGGTAGAGGTAAGGCAGATCTTGACTAACTTGGCTACGTTGGTATCAATAACTTTATTGATCACCTCAATAGCATCCTTAATGGGGATATTGGTGTACAAAGAAACCACATCAAAACTCACACGAATATCATTATGCTTAAGCTTTAAACCCTTTAACTAATTGACAAAAGATGAAGAGTCCTTAAAAAAGGATTACATAAGGCCAACAAGGGGCTTTAGCTTCCAGGCTAAATGTTTAGCTAGAAGGTAAGTCAACCAAACTATTTTATTAAGAATGGGTATAAGGGGGAATACATATTTATGGATCTTGGGAAGCTTATAGATCCTAGGAGTAAGAGAGTTGCTCTTGATAAGCTTGAGGCTTATTGAATTAATGGTGCTATTATATTTAATAAATGAAGCAAAAAAATTTGATATTTTCTTTAAAGGGTTC
Source organism: Pinus taeda (assembly GCA_000404065.3). Taxonomy (NCBI): domain Eukaryota; kingdom Viridiplantae; phylum Streptophyta; class Pinopsida; order Pinales; family Pinaceae; genus Pinus; species Pinus taeda. The sequence goes on along the minus strand of APFE030107733.1, from coordinate 73,291 downwards.
TTAGTAAGCTTCATGTAACTACCATTGTTATGAGGGTCATCCAACGTTTTTCTACGGTAGTCATCCTTATCTATGATAACGACTACCCCACCTTTATCATCTTTGAAAATAGTAATGGCAGGGTTCATGTTCAAGGACATAAGGGCTTCGAATTCTGACTTGCTAATGTTTCTCTAAGGAGGCTTGGATTTTCTAAGGACAACAATGAAATATTTCATAATAACATATTGAATGTTATCAGGTAAGTCCTTAATCCCATCTTCAACATCACAAATGATTTCCTCCACTAGGATATTTCTCGGAACAAAGGCGAAGTTTAACCCTTTTTCCAAAAGTTTATATACTGGAGGATCATAAGAAAAATTAGAGAGGTTAACAACTCTCTTATTAACATAGGGGAAACTAAATTATTGTTGAGGGATGACAAAGGAGTGGGGATCCTAGAACAAGAGTAAGATACAAACTTAGTAATGACAGGAGATTTTTTTATAGTGGAGGAGTAATCTAGGTTTGAAGGGCAGTCTTCAACAAGGGAGGAAGTTGCATGACAAAGGGTAAATGAGGAGGGATGGACCATGATGGGGACCGAGATTGAATTCAAAGGGGAGGATCGTAGGGATTTAACTTTCATGGAGTATTATAAAATATTCTTAGTAATAGTTACAAATATAAGATTAATCTCAAAAGTAATTATGCAATTGTTTCCCTTTAAATGAAACTGTTTGATTAAAAAAAATCATATGAACATGTATCATATGAGATGAGTTATAGCTTTTTTGGCATGTAGTATTTGTAAGCCATGATATTAGCCCATGAGATTCTAACAAAGCTTATTCACAAGTTAAAAAATTCTATTGTTCTCCATAGTTAAGAATCTTGTTCCATGTTTTTCTTTTTTAAATGTATATATTTTAACTCATATATTAAGTCTTTTAATAATTAATAATAATAACTTAAAATAAAGTTATAATTTGGCAATGTCCCATGGGGCTTTGAATGATAGTGAATGAGTGTATTTTTAGGGCACTCCATGACCCACACAAAAAAAAATTATAGTTTGGCAATGTGAGATGTATCGTAAAGTAAGTGTTTTGATGCTTGTCATGGATCAATGTCTATTGTCATTTACCAACCATTTAATTTACATGGTTGCATTAGTTGTAGTTTAAAGTAAGTCGTGAATAGAATATACTTTTGGATAATTATATATCTTTTCATTTAATTATATATATGCCTACAACCACTTTTGTTCATGGCTGATGAACTCATGTTCATTGCGGCTAGAGGGTTCCTCACATTCTAAATCAAAATTGTCACTCCTTCCATATCTCCTCGATGCAAGAGCAACCCCTCTTCTTAGTTTTCCAATCTTTCTAAGTACATTATTTTAGAAAATCATTTATTTCAAATAGGACAAAAACAAATACAACTAAAGATCAATTTCTCAACATAACCCTTCTATTTACTTTTTCCCAATGTTTACAAGTATGTTCCTTTAGTAGATCATTACTCCCAAATAACGTAACAACAAATACAACTAGAGATTAATTTCTTAATATGTTGATATATAATGGTATCCAAAGATCATAACAATAAAATGTCACACAATTCCTCACTTATAGGAACTAAAAAAAATTGCTTATTAACCTTCTTAACATTGATCAATCTCTTGCTAGACAATGTTTCCCCAATCTCTTATTATACATTTTTCTTAAGTGTCCCCTCATGATCCATCTAAGAGGGTCACTTAATTACTTGAAATAATATCGAAACAAGATGCCTAGTTTCTTAAAATCTCATTTATAAGCTAAGAGAAATATAAGAAATAGGAAAATCGATGTTAAAAATGTTTTTTTTCCTTTTTTTTTAATCCCATAATGCAAAAGACCTCAAATGTGAAGTATATAAAATAACCTTTCATACCCGAGCAAGTGCAGGTGGAGCTTGAAGAACTCATTAAAAAAGCACTCAATAGACCTCCGATGGACATGGCATGTGAATGAGATATAGGATGACAACATGAATTGAATACAAAGTGGGACAAACAAAATGACTTGGAAGGTGGGTTCCATACATGTCGACAAGTAGGGAACCACAATTTGAAGAAATGATATCCCATGAAAAGCCTCCTTTCTTGTAATGAACTTTACCTAACATTAATGTCTTTAACTTTGTTACCTTTAATGTAATTAACTTAAATTTTATTAGTTTTGCATATTTGTTAAGGGATATAGCTCAATGAATTGTCCATTTCTAATCTGACCAAAATGACAATAAGTTAAACTAGACATTTCATTGAAACTAGAAATAAGTTTTTTTGTTTAATAAAATTTAGTATCTAATCTATGGATTATATAATAGATTATATAATTTGAGTCCAAGAGGGGTTTTTGAAGCTAATAAATTTATATATTCAATTATAATTTATAATAATTTTAGTTGAAATGATGGTGGATTTTAACAAATCTTGAATTAACTTATTTTGAGAAAGAGAAATATGAAATGGAGAAATATTTTGAACTATTATCATAATCCCAAAGCAAAAATATTTGGTGTTATATATATGCTTAGTTTGAGAGAAAAATCAACCTTAAATCATATAGATATTTTACAAGGCAATTTAGTGATATTTTACAACTCTTTACGGATGAGATGTGTAATGTGTGTTAACCAAAATGAAGTTTTTTTTAAGGTTCCTAACATAGAAGTGAAAAAATATGACCATAATAGTAACCAAAACACATCCATATCAACCCATATTTAAGCAATTAGAGAACCAAGAGCACACCAAGCCCCTTGAGGGTTGAGAGGGCCTATGGAAGGTGATTGGAAAGAGAGGAACTTGTGGACGAGAAGGCTGAGTAGTCCTTAGACCCCTTGAGGGATGCTAGAGCCTATGGAAGGTGGTTGGAAAGTGAGCAACTTATGGAGGAGAAAATTGAGTAGGCTACAGACCTGTGGTTGGTCAAGAGGGTTGAGAGGGCTATTGACCCAAAAAATTGTGTAGTCGTATGTGACAAAAAAATTCCATTGAAGAGTTATGCTTATGTCCCTACACACTCTTTCCTTTTATACAACACTTTGTTGATTTCCCATTATGTGGAGAGACTTCATGCACATGTCTCTCCACACATTATTCCTCTACACTCCATGTTAGACGCACATGCAATCTGAAGAGACATGAATGATATAATAGTTAATTGTCTTTATTATTAACATAGATGTATATTTATATTACATTCTTGTGATTGTTGGATCCATCTTCGAACGTCTCTTGGAATCCTTTGACTGTCCAACTTCTCCACCTCAACCCTTGGCGGATTAGGTGTCCAACATTCCCCCTTAATCTGAAGGGGTACGTATGAGTTCAAGAAGAGAGATGTAATATAAAATGTGAAAAAATGCATGGCAATGCTAGGTTGAATGTGCTCCCTAAAATGTTTCCATAAGGGAGTGGTTTAAGGATGACCACCAACACTGGAACTTCTCTTTCTAGAATTTGTCTATCATTTCTCTATTTCGTGAGTCGATTATAGAAATAATGATATTGTGCTCCACTTGGGCAATCCTCTGGTCTAAAACATGACATGTTTGCCTTCTCCCCAGCCTGTGCATTACATCTGTTTCTATCCATTGTCAGAAATGCTCCATTTAATGTAATGTCTGTTAAAAATCTGCTGCCTCTCCTCTGTGTACCTTTCTTGCTGGCAATGTTCATACAATAGCGTAATCGTTGTTCGTGGTTTTCCAAACCGCCTATCCAAATCATGGCTTGGTGTTTTGTGTCGAGCTTGACTATATCGAAACACGAGACTGGCTATGCTTCTCACCGTTGAATTGGAGACCATATGAATGTTGGATTTTGTTGAGTTGTTCAAAATATCTCCACTCTCCTACTCTCCCCTTACCATACCTCTCCTTCCTTTGCTTTATCTCGCGGTTGTGATCTTGAACAACTCCATAAAATTCGGTCTTCCATCTAATTATGTTTATGATGTAATCTATTTTCTGGAAATCATTATGCCTGTGCTCTAGAATGTATCTCCAAAATTTATTTACGGATTTCAATACACTGGTCTACACTCGTGTCGCTCAAGCCTCTACGTGCAAGATCACTAGCGGTTTTGCACGACATTGAGTAGAACAAAAATACAGGCCTGCAGCGATTCACATTCTCATTCATCTCAAAATCTCTTTTCAGTGGTTGAGGGACTCGCTGCGACATTATTTGATAGTTGAGAGACCGATATGAGTGGAGTTCATGCTAATCATTAGCAGGGCGTGAATTCCCGAAGTTAATATTTTATTCTTTGTTCCAGTCCAAAGTTTTGCTCATTGTTTTTTGGCCTTGCACATGGCTCATCGAGTTTTTCCTGTCGTGATTTAAGAGCCTGGGTCGAATGGAAAACAAAAAAAACAAAAAACAATCCTTGTCGAAGATGTCACAATCGAAAACGTCTTCCAAACCAAGTGACAACAATTGGATCCTCTCCAAAATTCATATATAGTGACATATTTGTGAGATCTCATTCAAACGGTTCATTTGATTATGCTAGCATCATCTAAAACTGAGCACTTGCATAGTCTTCAGTTTCAAATCTGGCTATATTATATATAGTGAGCGTTAAAATCATTGGTTTTTTTCCTTGGCTTTGAATTTACACCTTGCTACAAATGATAATGTGTATGGTGATATTATCTTCTTTGGGCAGCCAAGAAAACTGACAACACATTTCTCTCTCTCTACGAGGGCTCAAATTAGTGGGACGTTGTCAAACCCTTACCTCGAGCTTGGTTTTTTCGTTGTGGGAAGCTAGATACAATTATAAATTCATTGTTTGTGCTAAAATCTATGTGGTTTTCCCTTTTACTAAATTAATAGTTGAGTGGAAATGTTGTGAGCAAAGAAAACACAATGCAACCCTCAAATTTTCATAGGATTCTGCAATTTGATATGTGAGAATGCATGATATACACATGTTGATTTTTGTATGTGTTACTTTTTTTCCTATGCACTGTTTATATTACTGCCATTTTTTATATGCCAATATAATTGATATGCTAGACACTAGTTGTTAAGAAGAGATGTGAAGGCATTTACAAAAGGAATGTGCACTTCAGTGTTAGAAGGTAACTTTGAAAGAATTAGAGAAAGGTTATGTTTCACTAGTCTGAACTAGTTTGTTGGCCAACATTGGCACTATCACATGCAATGAATTGTGTTCAATATATGCACCATTGAGAAGTTGACACCCCTTATTTCATAAGCTTGACGTTTTAAGAAAATTTCCAAAATTACTGAGGTATTATAGTTCTTAAAAACTCTGATACACCCCATTGATCATGATACATTAAAAATCAACAAGTACACACTTTTTGATATTAAATTATGTCTAGAAAATTCACAGGACAAGATTGAATTTTTGCAGCTAGAATCTTAGTTCTAGCTAGATGAATTAAAACATAAGATTTGTCATTATGAATTGGTTTCCATTCAGAAAAACCCTTTATTGGAGATTAAGATAGACTCCCATCAGCAGCAAGAATATGAAGTTGATTCAAGTTCAGTGCCCAATGAAGCAACATAATTGCATGTAGAAGCAGAAATTTAGCCTGCAATTTCCAATCCAATTATCAGACCTTGGGAAGATCTTGTCGATAACAAGCACAAAGCCAGTCTTGGATATGACAAGGAGTTGTCCTTTCATATTCTAGATTACTCAAAGCCCATACAGTTCCATAGCACTGGATTTATTCATGACAATTCACCTTCAGTTGTTCCAAATTTTGGTCCTCTTCCACAACAACCACAATAGATTGTTAAATTCCAACATTGTGATAGAGTTCGCCATATGAAATGTAATTTTTTTAATCTTAATCCATGTGAGAACTGTCATAAAACCACTCATTATTCAAACAGATGCTTCAAAAACAAGCCTTCTGCGAGAACAAAGATTCATCTTGGATGGATCGCTTCTTAGCAATGGGCTTCAACAACCAAGAAGATATTTCGCTCATACAACAGGATTTGTTCTCGAATATTGAAAAGCCTTGCAATTGAGTTGTTGTAATCTTCTCACCTTGTATTTGACATGGGGGGAAATGATGGCCATCTACAAGTTTCAAATCCACATCAAGTGACCCTGAGCCACAACCTACCATACGAGATTCAAAGTTGTAGCCAAAGACATAGATTTCCCTAAGCATGCCATTGGTTGGTGGTCAACCTTAAACCATATATTCGAGGTGAGACCTCCCTTTTCAGATTGAGCATATCCCTCTTCAAAGAATTGGAGACACTTCCTCTAGAAGAAGACTTTAGCTTCTTGCCAGTTTTGGAAGAGTTACATGAATTGCATTAAGCATTCCAGAGTTGGTGGTCACCCTTAGACCACTACAGGTTTCATAGATCCCTTTTATAGGTTGAAGGTCTCCCTCGTAAAAGCATTAGGGGCACTTCCTCTAACAAAATACTTCAACTTCTTTCTAGGTTTGGAAGAATTCTGGGAACTGCACTAAGTGTTCCAGTGTTGGGGGTCATCCTTAAAGCACCCCCTTATGCCAACATTTCAGAGAGCACATTCAACCTAGTGATGCCATGCATTTTTGCACATTTTTTATTACATCTCCCTTCTTGGACTCATACATACCCCTTTGGATTAAGGGCGGGGAATGTTGGACACCTAATCCTCTAAGGGTTGGTGTGGAATGTAAACAATCAAAGGGAGTCTAAGAAACCGCTTGGTATATGGAAACCAAGGGTCAACATAATGTATTATAAATGTATATGATGTGAATAATAGACACATTTAATGCTTATCCTTCATATTATGTCCCTGCCATTATTGTGTTTAACACTCCACCTCTGTGCATACCTTGTTCCACACACTTTCTCTCTACATTTGTCCTATCCCACACCCACATTTACATATCATACCTCTACTTAGACTCCTATTCTACATGGCACGAGACTTTGGAAAATCCATTTGTCTATGCCCCTTGTTATTACTTAACATTAATTGCTAATATCACATGTTAGGGAATCACTCCACCACATTTACTCTCCTACCCCCGTTTTAACTAGTTTTGAGGTCACTTAAATAATCAATAAATGGAATTTCAATCCAAGTAAATGTGACGTGATGGAAATCGTACTTTGATATATGCTTCATATCACTCCTCATAAAGCATGATCAAGGCTAAGTAGATTCTATTTATTATTTTTCCTCAACCAAGAAAATGGCACAAGATAAGTTGCTTATTAGTAATTCCACTAAAATGAGGAATTAAAAACTAAGACTCACTAAAAGGATTTATTGATCGAGACATATTTCTTTATGTACATCAGACAAATGGCTACAAGAAAGAAGACATACTCCATTTGTAGTTACATGTTTAATTCACTTGCTTGCATAGACAAAACGTTTCATTCATTGACTACATATTAGTGGTATTTGAACTTATCACTTGAAAAGGAGAGAAATAATAGAATTTGGACCATGTAACTAGAAAATGTTACATGTGTCCCCAAAGAATTTGATTTCATGTAAATAATTTAGTTATGTGTGTGGCATTTCCACCCAAAAATAAGAATAGTCAAGCTTCGAGTCAAAAGGAGTCCAACTCACCTGACTCTAAAACATGACCCAAACATAACTTGATTCCTTGACTCTTTGGGGTTTAAATTAAACTATATGAAACCATATGATGTGTGTTGGAAATAATACTGAGAGGGGGGGGGGGGGGGGGGTGAATCAGTATTATCAAACTCTTATCAATTTATACAAATATTTTCATATCTGACAATTGAAACTTGCATATACCTTCCAAACTTATAATTTAATTTATTCTTCAGATGTTTGTCATTAATCTATATGTGGGAACCATAGAACAATGAGCAGGAACACAAAATAGACAGTCACACCAAGGAACACAAGATGTAAGGTGGAAACCCAATGTGGGTGAAAACCACCTGCTGCAATATGTCTCTATCTTCTTTCAATTAGAAACTTCTTCTTACAATGATTTTGTACTGGTGCAGTCTTTTACTAGTACCAGGCTGCAACCTGCAGAGAGCTACAACCCTCTCTCGTTTTCCAGCTTCTCTGGAAGGGAGCTACAACCCCCTTAGCTCTTGTACTAGCTGAGATACTAGTAGGTAGGTGCTAACCTACAGAAGGCTGTCCTTCTCTTTTCTTCCAGGGACCACGTTTCATGAATTTTCAGACTGGATCCACGAACATCAAACAGACATAAAGTATATGTGCATCAATCAATCTCCTTTTCACAAACAACTACTGAATCAACCAATAACTTCTCAGAATGCAGTAACCAGGAAACAATACCAGTAACCAGACGCCAATTCTGAACCCAGAACACTACAGCAATAGATAAAAACAGCTAAAATATATTTCAAGAAAAGTCTGCAACTTCACCAATAGAAACCTGCGGATATCCGCACTTCTGCTGTGTCAAACTTGCGCACCTCCGCACCTAAGTTGTGTCTCGCCTACGCACATCCGCACCTGCGTTGTATCTAGCTTGCGCACCTTCGTTGTATCTAGCTTGCGCACCTTCGCACCTGCGCTGTGTCTCGCCTGCGCACCTCCGCACCTATGCTGTGTATGGCCTGCGCACCTCCGCACTCGCATTATCTCTGGCCTGCCGACCTCCGCACCTGCGCCGTGTCTCGCTTGCGGACCTTCGGGTACAGACAATTTATCAGTCCTCAAATATACCCCAGACTGTCAGATTCACAGATTTGATCGTGCGCCAAAGAAATCTCGACCCATCAGTAGATCTGTCTTCTAATGCTCAGGTCTCTCCTTGATTCAAGTCTAGCTATAACTCACCAACAGATCACCAGTATTTCAGATCTTGATCTCCTTAAGATATTCAACACACTTATACTCAGCCAAATGATCTCCTTTCCTTTTTATAGCCAAGGCCTTACTCAAACCATGGTCCAAAACCATTGAGATCCAATACTAGGGACCCAAAACCTGGGTTCAATACTTTAGATGAAAAACCACGGACCAAAACCATAGGATCAAAAAGGTCGAACTAAATACCCTGGATCAGCGATAAGAATTCCCACGTGCGCGATTTTCTTTGCATGAAAGTATGTGCATTTTAGGTTCGCACCTTTTGGTCGGAACACCTGCGAACATGTCCGCATATTTTCCATGGCGCACCTACAGAACCAGCCGAGAACCGCATCTTTGTGAACAGGAACCTGCAGATCTCTCATTTTCTACTATTTTGAGAGCCAGAACATGTGATCTGCTACTTGAGTGAGTTTCCATCAAGGACAACACTTATGTCATCGAGCCAACCTGAGCCAAAACTGAATCATAATGCCAACAATCTCCCCCTTTGGACTTGATGGCAACCCAAAGTCACTCAAGTCTTTCCTCCCCCTTTGACATCAAAGGCAAAGGGTTATGCTCCCCCTGAGTACATGTTGAAATCTCTATTCTGTTGGGTTTTCCAAGCTCCCCCTGACATATAGACAAGATCTTGCAAGAAGATGACCCACAAAAGAAATCATACCTAACCTTCCTATCACCAAAAGCTCCCAATCAATAGGGGATACATGATATAATAAGCACATTACATTATCCATCCTAGGCATAGTGGGGCAACCAAGACAGGTCGTTACATGACCTTGACATAAGACATAATATCAGCAGCAGTTGTCAAACATAGGTCAACAACTGAAGAATTGAACTAAGATCTTTTATGATAATGCCAACAATGCATTATTAGAAGAATATATGCTCCCCTTGAACATGTGCCAGATGATCTTTGACAAACGCATATCGGACTCTTCTCATCCTTCAAGTCGACTGAACCCACGTGAACCAGCGTATGTATGCGTATACCCTACATCAAATTCGCATACAACAATCTCTGAAGCAGACAAGATTCAACAACAAGATGATGCATCAACTACCCCCAGCTTCTGTCTGAGATATTCAAATTTCTCCCTGGGCAGTGGTTTGGTGAGTATATCAGCAACATGTTCCTTGGAGGGAACATACTCCAATTTAACCTTTTGTTCAATCACTTGCTCTCGGAGAAAATGATATTTGATCGGTATTTGCTTAGTCTTTGAATGCATGACAGGATTCTTTGAAATACTTATTGCACTTGTATTATCACAAAAAATGGAGATAGGTGGAGTATAAGTGATTTGAAGATCTTGCAATGTTTACATCATCCAAAGGAGTTGTGTGCAGCAAGATGTCGTAGCTACATATTCTGCTTCAACTGTAGATAATGCAATAGAGCTTTGTTTCTTGCTGAACCAAGATATTAATCTAGGACCCATGAAGAATGCACCACCACTAGTGCTTTTCCTGTCATCCACGCTTCCTGCCCAATCAGCATATGTGTATGCATGAAGTGTGAGATTTGTACCTCTCGGATACCATAAGCCATAATTTTGAGTTCCTTGAAGATACTTGAAAATTCTCTTAACTGCCTGAAGATGAGTTTCCTTTGGATTTGCCTGAAACCTTCCAAGTATTCCCACTACATGCATAATGTCTAGTCGGGTACCTGTTAGATAGCGTAGACTACCAGTCATGGATCTATAGGTTGGTTGATGTACTGCTATCGATTCATCATTTGCGCTGAGGCTGCATCCTGTCACCATAGGGGTACATATTGGTTTCGAATCTTCCATCCCATATTTCTTCAATATCTACTTGAGATATTTGGTTTGTGATAGAAAAATGTCGTCTTTGTTTTGTTTGACTTGTCGACCAAGAAAATATGTGAGCTCACCAAGCATGGACATTTCAAACTCTTTCTGCATTACCAAGGCAAAATTTTGACTCATATCTTCTTCATTGCTACCAAAGATGATATCATCAACATACACAACAAGTATCAGCAACTTATCATTATCAATTTTTATATATAGATCGCTATCTGTTGAGCCTTTTGAGAAACCTTGTCGATGGAGGTATTTGTCTAGACGATAGTACCATGCCCTTGGAGCTTGTTTAAGACCATAGAGTGCCTTCTTAAGTCTACATACAAGTTTTGGATCATTTCCAAGGATGAATCCATCTGGTTGCTCAATATATACTTATTCTTCTAGGTCTCCATTCAGAAAGGCAGATTTAACGTCCATCTGAAATATATTGAACTTCTGAAAGCTAGAGAGAGCAAGGAACATCCTTATAGCCTCAAGTCCGGCAACTGGTGCAAAAGTTTCTTCAAAGTCTATGCCTTCTTGTTGCGCATACCCTTTACAAACAAGTCTTGCCTTGTTTCTAACCACATCTCCATTTTCATTTAGCTTATTTTTGAAA
>APFE030107733.1:34510-56635 GCA_000404065.3 Pinus taeda | reverse complement strand
TCTAAGTCCCACAATTTCACATTCTAACTCTTCATTGTGTTTATCTCTTTCAGCAAGTTGGAATGTCAAAGTGTCTATAATCATGTTCTTTTCTTCTAAACAAATTTTGAGTTTAGAAATTTCTTCATAAAGATCTTCTTCATTTATAGCATCAAAGAAGTCATCATCTTCAAAATCCATCAAAAGTCTATTATCATTACCTTGATCATCTTCATCACTATTTGAAAATCCATCACTGTCTTCATGTGTATAATAGCTCTTCTTACTTACATTTTGTTTTCTGTTCCATCTGACAGATTCCTTACCTTTGTCTAGTCTATCTTTATGAGAGCACTTTGCAGCATAGTGATCGAATCTTCCACAAGCAAAGCATTTGAAAGGCAGCTTACCTCTGAATCTTCCAGTTCCCCGTTGAAGGTTCTTGACAAAGTTTGATTCTTCTTCTTCTTCAGACATATATCCTGATTCATTGTAATCTCCTTTTCTTGAGGCTTTGAATGCAACTTCTCTCTTGTCTGATGGTCCTCCTTTTCTCATTTCGTAAGTAGTTAGAATACCGTGTAGCTGTGACATGGTAAGGCTCTATAGATTCTGTTTTTCTTCTATGGCAGAAACTTTTGAATCAAACTTGGGAGACAAAGATCTTAGAACCTTTTCAACCAAAACAACTTCTTTTATTTCTTCACCCAAGTTTTTCATACAATTTACAATTTCATCTATACGAAGGAAATAGCTAGCCACACTTTCATCATTATGCATTCTGAGACTTTCATATTGAATTCTAAGAGTTTGTAATTTTTCTCGTTTTACCTGTTCATCTCCTTCATAGCTCAGAACGATCTTGTCCCATATTTCTTTTGCACTTTTGAGCTGCATAACCTTGACGAATTCTGATTGAGATAGACTTCCTAATAGAGTATTAACATCTTTTGCATTTGTTTCATACTGCTTCTTACCAGCTCCATCTTTAGGAGTTGCTAATGGAAATGTGTATCATGTTTCCACAATATCCCAAACTTCTGTACCAAGAGATTGAAGATAGGCAGTGATTCTTACCTTCCAATAGATGAAGTTGTTCCCATCAAAAATCGGTGGCCTGATAGATGCTTCCTTTTCGTAGTTGCTCATGATGATAGATCTTCCTTCAAGCGATCAAGCTTTTCCTTAAGGACCTGCTTTGATACCAATTGTTGGAAATAATACTGAGAGGGGAGGTGAATCAGTATTATCAAATTCTTTTCAATTTATACAAACATTTGCATATCTGACTATTGAAACTTGCATATACCTTCCAGACTTATAATTTAATTTATTCTTCAGATGTTGGTCATTAATCTATATGTCAAAACCATATAATAATGAACAGGAACAAAAATAGACAGTCACACCAAAGAACACAAGATGTAAGGTGAAAACCCAATGTGGGTGAAAACCACCTGCTGCAATATGTCTCTTTCTTCTTTCAATTAGAAACTTCTTTTTACAATGATTCTGTACTGGTGCAGTCATTTACCAATACGCAGGCTGCAACCTGCAGAGCACTACAACCCTCTCTCGTTTTCCAGCTTCTCTGGAAGGGAGCTACAACCCCCTTAGCTCTTGTACTAGCTGAGATACTAGTACGTAGGTGCTGACCTACAGAAGGCCACAACCTTCTCTTTTCTTCTAGGGACCACGTTTCATGAATTTTTAGACTGGATCCACGAACATCAAACAGACATCAAGTATATGTGCATCAATCAATCTTCTTTTCACAAACAACTACTGAATCAACCAATAACTTCTCAGAATGCAGTAACCAGGAAACAATACCAGTAACCAGACGCCAATTCTGAACCCAGAACACTACAACAATAGATAAAAACAGCTAAAATATATTTCAAGAAAACTCTGCAACTTCACCAATAGAAACCTGCGTATATCCGCACTTCTGCTGTGTCAAACATGCACACCTCCGCACCTTAGTTGTGTCTCACCTGCACACCTGCGATGTATCTAGCTTGCGCACCTTCGCACCTACGCTGTGTCTCGCCTGCGCACCTCTGCTGTGTATGGCCTGAGCACCTCCGCACCTGCGCTGTCTCTGGCCTGCGGACCTCCGCACCTGCGCTGTGTCTCGCATGCGGACCTCCAAGTACAAACAATTTATCAGTCCTCAAATATACCCCAGACTGTCAGATTCACACATTTGATCATGCGCCAAAGAAATCTCGACCCATCAGTAGATCTGTCTTCTAATGCTCAGGTCTCTCCTTGATTCAGGTCCAGCTATAACTCACCAACAAATCACCAGTATTTCAGATCTTGATCTTCTTAAGATATTCAACACACTTATATTCAGCCAAATGATCTCCTTTCTTTTTTATAGCCCAGGCCTTACTCAAACCATGGTCCAAAACCATTGAGATCCAATACTAGGGACCCAAAACCTGGGTTCAATACTTTAGATGCAAAACCACGAACCAAAACCATAGGATCAAAAACGTCGGACTAAATATCGTGGATCGGCCATAAGAATTCCCACGTGCGTGATTTTCTCTGCATGAAAGTCCATGCATTTTAGGTTCGCACCTTTTGGTCGGAACACCTGCGAACATGTCCGCATCTTTTCCATGGCGCACCTGCGGAACCAGCCGAGAACCGCATCTTTGTGAACAGGAACATGCAGATCTCTCATTTTCTACTATTTTGAGAGCCATAACATGTGATCTGCTACTTGAGTGAGTTGCCATCAAGGACAACACTTATGTCATCAAGCCAACCTGAGACAAAACTGAGTCATAATGCCAACACATTATGCGCACCTACATATTCATTTGTTCATTTGTGTTATTAATACATGCAAGGATTATAAAAATTAAAATATTTGCAAAGGAGGCAAGCATTATAAGTCATGTACAAGTTCAATTGTCCTTTCATTTTAAATAATCATACATTGCATTATGCTGAAAATCTTGTGTTACCATGAGCACTTTGTGCAGATGAGAGTTTAGGTTGATTCCATGTATTGGAGTTAGTTGTTTAGGGCTAATTGACAAGCCCCATAGAAGACTACTTATTATATTGTTCATATTCATGTATATGAAAATTATTCCTATAGGTTGGCTTACGATAAAGTTTGGGAACATCTTAAGAGGATTCTTATGAACAATAACCTATATTTCATGGTTTTTAGATTAATACATAGTAAGATAATTGCTCTACATATGAAATTGAATTCATTTCTACCTTTGAAAATTCATGATACCCCTCATCCCACTTACATTGTGTATGATGTACTCAAATAGAATGTAGTGTGAAACAATGAGTTATTCCTACCCGTGTAGTTGTATAATAAAAAAAACGGAATTGGATATGAACATCCCATGGTATTGGTACTTAATTATAGAAGGAAATACCAATATTTAGAAAATAATTCCAAATACGAAATTCCTCGCCTTCAATAAAGTAACAAGTAGTAGGATTGTCTTGGTTTCTTAATTGTTTAAATGTAATTGAATTATATTGTTTATAAGGTGGGAAGAACCAATCATCCCTATAGTTGGAGGGAATTAATCCATTGCAAAAAAGGTGGCACTTTCTCCATCTAATTGATTTTTCCAACCACTCTATTAAGCATTTATGCTTCTTTCATTGAAAAGTTTTGAGCATTCTTGTTGTTAGATTAGGAAGACACATCATTAAAAATACTTGTGGTATGACAAGAGGAGTAGAAGCCACATCATTGAAAATGCCAATTGCATGCCAAGAGGAGTGGAATATAACTATCTTAGTGTTTGAAATGTAAAGGTTGATTCTTACTTGAATTCCTTGTTTTTGAAAGGCTCTTCAACATGCAAAATATAGAGCATTGCTACCACGTAAAAGTTTCCAAAGAAATAAAATGTTGAATATTATATTGGGAATTTTCCATTACTTGTAGCATAATGTAAATCATTCATTGTATGTTCACATGTGAAAATTTAGTAGATTATAAACCTTGCCACCATATATTTCAAAGAAACCAACCCATAATTTATGTGCTAAATCATTTTAGGGTATTTTATTTTGTTTAATGAAATGGAAAATGCCTTACAATACTACAAAGGTCTTTGAATAAATGTAGAGTTAACTCAATTGCACAAATATAAATATTAATAGAAGGATG
Organism: Pinus taeda; assembly: GCA_000404065.3. Lineage (NCBI taxonomy): Eukaryota > Viridiplantae > Streptophyta > Pinopsida > Pinales > Pinaceae > Pinus > Pinus taeda. The sequence continues at coordinate 52,488 of APFE030107733.1, read as the reverse complement.
TTAAATGTAGGTCTACAATTTGTATGAGTGCAAACAACAAGTATCAATTGGCATTCACAATGTCATCCTTATGTAGATATTGAATAACAAGGAGTAATATGCCAAAAGAGGATTACCATTTTTATGTTATATAGAACAATGTTGGAAGTGATACAAAATTTTAGGGGTTAGGCTTGCTAAGTTAGTTTGGATTTAAAGAATAATAATCTTAGTGGAATGATTCTACAAGATGGATTTCTTACTCATCAAGGTTCCGACTTTTGTGGACAAGTCAAGTCTTTGTGGTTTCCCATTAAAAAGTCCTTGTAAAAGGCCTATATCTACACCTCCTAATATTATTGTTCCTTCATAAGGTCCCTCCCTAGGGATATTTAATAATTACTCCAAAAAATGTATAATTGTCACAATATCATTGGGAGATGTTGTGAATATTTCCATTGTTGGCCTGCAATGGAAGACCAGGATTTCCCAAGTCAAATGGTGTAGTTATGGAAAAAAGAAGAACTAAGACAAGTATTCTCAATGTGTTTGTAGCAACAAGGAGATTTCTGAAACAACCTTAAGGAAGGGAGACCAAAGAGATGTCATTCCCATTAGCAAAGGTTTAGCTTTGACTTAGTTGAACTGTTAAGAGAAATTTCTCACGTCTGAAGGAAGAGCAGTGTAACTATTTTTAATGATGATGATGGGAGACCAATGTAATCTGTCGGACCTTAAAAAAATAAAAATCATAAAAATCTAATTGTGATACTTCAAGATCTTATTTCTATGATTAAAAAGAAGGTAAAGAAGCAAATATATGGTTTGAATCAATTTTAACTTAATTCTAAATTGTTTATGAATAAAGCTATTTAATTCCACTAATAAAATTTTAAACATATTAACTCACAATATTTATTAATTTTGAACTTGTTAATTAATTTAAATATTATAAAATAATTAAGTTACATTTTTATTAATTAATGGTTGATACAATTTCATTTTTTTATTATTTATTAGTTTAGCATTGACCAATGCAAGAAACTAAAAAATTAATTGCCTACTAAAAGGCAAAGAATTACATAAATTGTGGTGGGTAGTAAACACTAAAAAGTCTAAGCACTTACAATTTTACCCCTACTTAAGAAAGTGTTGAAGAAAACATAAATAGTGGTGGGCAATAACAACCCATGGTAAGTGTATTTATTTACATCTTGTTCCTGTCCATTTTTTATACAAATACTTGTTTGAATGACAATGGGTAGAATTGATCATAAATATGTTATTTACATGATTATGATCTATTTTCAAATATTTTAATTTTTGGTGGTTTGTTATGAAGCTTAACAATGAAAAACCTAGAAATCTAAAAATCATGACATAGATATTGCAAGTGCACACATGGCATTATATTGTGCAGAAGTTGCAATCACAATCATTACAAAATAAAACTTGAACCAATTATATTGCTGATAAATAATTTTGAATCCATAATATTAAACTATGAAAAAGTTGCAAAATATTTTTATCAAAATATTAAACTATTAGACTTCATAAAATATCTCTGCTTAACTTCTCTGAATTAGAAACCCATTTAAAATGGGGATTCCATAAAATTGTTACAACAATAATGAAGATATCAACTAAGATGCTGGTTAGAAGTAAACTCTAAGGGATTTGGAAAACACTTAGGAGTAGACCAAAAAGGTACACCTCCACTGTAGTTGTTTTACACGATTTGAAAAATAATCTTCCAAAATGGGAACTAACCAGATTAACAAAACCATTCTAATTAATTTATAACAAAATCAGCTAACAATTTTGAAAATCAATTAAAAACAAAATGGCTGAGAGAACAAATATAAACTGTTTAAAATATATATTTTCTTTTTTCTAAAAATAACAATCTTCAAACATCATACATCTTTCTAAATACATGACATATATGTAAACATGTAACGAGGAAATTCATGGGGTTCATAAATTTCATGCACTATATATAAAAAAATGCCAAAATAATAATTGTTGTGTAACAAAAAAACTATAGTTTCAGCAAAGAATTATGCTCTACCAAAAAATAAAAAGTGCTAGAAATAAAAATAAAAACCATACTTACAAAGTTCTGTCGCATCTGCACCTTCGCATGATTTTCATACATACAACATTATGTAATACTATGGCATGTTTACATATGCAACAAGATGTGAGCACCAAAAAAATGGCTAAAAGAAACATATGGAGCAAGGTACATAAGCAACGTTAATATTAGTATCAAATGCAATTTACTAATCAAGTTGGTTGTAACCAAAAGCATTTCTAACAGAATTATTGGAAAGGAGTTGTCTATAATGCGACTTTTTGGAGATTCCGGTGACGGAATCCGGCGAAAGAAATGAGGTTAAATCTTGATTTTTAGCAGTTAAAATGGTTTTTTAACTGCATATTTGGATTCAGCACCCTGAAAAACCCCTGAGACCCTTTGATTCTGCAGAAACTAGCGATCAAACTTGGGATTCCAATAAATTGCTGCCGGATTTTGACCTGACAAACCCGCCAGAAAAACTTTCAAAAAGTCTCATTATAGACAATTGCTATTGGAAATACTGAAATGCAATCATTATAGAAACATCCAGAACTGCTGTCCACAAACTGAAAATTCTAGTTTTTGTAAAATTAGAAGACCTTGAAGCACTTACCTACTAATATGTCATCACTTTGATATGGACTGTTCTGTCAAGAATCCAACTGCCCTGAGTCCTCCTCTGATAATCAGGTACAATGTACTCACCTACTAGGTTGATAAATATATATTGTGTTTTGGTTAAGAAAAAAGGATAGTAAAATGGAAGTCACTCCACAACGCTGTACATAGAGGAGAGTGAAGGATGTTTAAAAGGGTTAAATCTGCTCCTTACAGACCTGCTCCTTGAAATAAAGTTTAAACTACATTGAATATTTCTACATTGAATATTTCTTTAACAAAGAATTATAGATAAAATATCACAAATTAGGGAAGTCAATAACAGATATACTTGATTTTAGTTCCTCAATACACATACAGATCAGAATACGGTTGCAGCCCGATACAGTTCTTGCTTATGGATGGTTTGGCTGAAAATTTAAAATGTTAAGAAAACAAAAGAAGAGTTTATAGTCATAAGCAGGTTATTGGACAAATTTACCCATATTGGACCACATAGAAGGATCCATATGAATCACATATAATGTTGACTAGGTTGGTAACTGCCATTGACGAAAACAAGGAACTCCCACCCCCAAGATCCATTTTAATGGCAGTAGTCTATAACGCGACTTTTTGACAGCTTTTCTGGCGGATTTCTCCGGTTAAAATCCGGCAGCAATTTATTGGAATCCCAAGTATGATAGCTAGTTTTTGCACAATCAATGGCTCCTAGGGGTTTTTCAAGGCGCTGAATCCAAATATGCAGTTAAAAAACCATTCTAACTGCTTAAAAATCAAGATTTAACCTCATTTCTTCGGCCCGATTCTGTCACAGGAATCTCCAAAAAGTCGCATTATAGACAACTCCATTTTAATGTATTGCGCAACATACATGACAATTAAAGCCATTATGTTTTAATAACACACCAGCATTGACAACGTGGCAAGGTTAACTAGTGAGTCACATGAGTATTTTGGATTGGGAAGGATACAAAACTGCTTACAATACCAGCTCTACGAAGCCATGACTTCAGAACCTCAGAAAGACTTTATCAACCACGTTATCAAAGGGAGTATGCCCAAGGGGTTCTCGAAGAGACCTGGTGTCAGCTAATGGATGTTCTACTCGCAGCTCAAACACCATTTGATTCAAAACCTCTGCTTGGTGACCAACATGAAATCGAACACCAAACGCATCATACATAAGTTATAAAAACACATGCCAACACGTTTTGGTGTCACCATTATTGCATGTTTCCTGCAAAATGCTGTATCTCACTGCTCCATGAATGAATTGCTTCCCAACCCAGGGTTCGAATCTCTCAACTCTACTCATAAATAGTTGTGCTCGGGATTTTTTTCTGATGATGGAACGTTTCAGTAATCTTGAAATAGAGGCTGTAGTGTTCATTGAAACAAAGGAATCTGCAAGTACTTACAACTAGAAGGTTCCATTAATTGCTTTCTGAAAATGCTATTTTTTTGTTATTTTGGCAACCATGTTACATTATAATTGCATGGTTTTTTCCTCCATCTTCCAAATATTTAATTAATGTATAAGCTTGCTTATTCACAATTAAAGAGTCGGGTATGTTCACGAATTCGCATTACAAGAATTACAACCAAGCTGAGTTGGCAACCATTCATTCCTTCGATTTTTAGCCAAAAGAAGATAATGGAGGATATAGTAAATATGCTTGGCAAATTAATTGCTTTCTGAAAATGCTATTTTCTTTTTTTGTTATTTTGGCAACCATGTTACATTATAATTGCATGGTTTTGTCCTCCATCTTCCAAATATTTAATTATGTATAAGCTTGCTTATTCACAATTAAAGAGTCGAGTATGTTCACGAATACGCATTACAAGAATTACTACCAAGCTGAGTTGGCAACCATTCATTCCTTCGATTTTCAGCCAAAAGAAGATAATGGAGGATATAGTAAATATGCTTGGCAAATTAGTTCAAAGGAGGTATAGATTTCGGTACTAGGTTTGCTCATGACTTAGTTGATCCGTATGGGGGGTGACGTAGTGAAGTACTGGAAACAGGTGCACGGTACAAGTTTAGAATTGAACTAAGCAAAGGCCCGGGGTAACCAGTAGAGTTAGATAGTTCGTTGAAAAGCAAGATTGAGACTTATTATAAGTATCTGGGATAGAGATATACCTCATTTATTATAAAACATTGGTGTAAACTTTAAACCATCTCTTCCAGTTTGATAGCAAGAGCAAGGAGTAGAAGTGTTAAGTGTGAAGCCAAATTCATACAAGATTCGAGATCCTTCTACACCGCCAGTAGTTTCTAGAATCACATGTAGGATTTTAGATTCTTCTACACCGCCATTAGTTTTTAGATCATTCCAGATCTCCATCTGAATTACATACAGAATTCTAGATCCTTCTTCTGCCTCTATAAATTTGTAATTTCTCTGGTCAAGGAAGGCAAGCCAAGGCCCAAGCTTGTTATGTAATGCAAAGTGATTTTTGTTCTCAAGTGATTGTTTTATCTATTCCGCTGTTTCTGACTCAGTAATCTTGTTGTTTCTCCATTTGTCTGTCTCTGTAAATTATTCTTTGCTATTGTCATCTAAGTCTCTGAGTATAAATCCGTTGTGTGTTATGTATGCTCTACTTTAACAACTGGTATGAGAGCTAGGGTGAAATATCCACTATGCAAGCCGCTTAGTGCCATCGCCTTACTCTCGCAGTGTTCGTTAAAACGTTGGTTGTTACCCCTGGAGCTATTGAAGGATCTATCCAGGAAATAGCTAAGGAACGCTAAAACTAAAAGGCAGTTAATGCAAGAAAAACAAGGTCATGGATCTATGTTGAAACGTGTTGCTGGAGTTTGAAACGTGGAGATCCATGGAGTTCAGAGTTGAAACGTGGTGTTCGTAAGTTTTTTTTACATCAAGCTTGCATGTATACGTCAAGTTTTTTCTCAAACCAACACATGTATGTGTGAAATGTGAAAAGGTTAAAACATTATATATGTTTTCTATATTTATATAATTATATGTTGGAATTTTGAAAAGTATATTTTAAAAGGGAGCAGGAATTTTGAAAAGGGTATTTTAAAAAGAGGAAGGTCATTATTACTAAATTTTAAAGAGTAATAATTAGAGTTTATTTTTTAAGTGGAGTTTTTGTGTTTTGGGGCGTGAATTTGATTGAAAATGGAGACAATAGTTACAGATATGGAGAAGTTGAGTGGGGCTAATTTTTCCCTATGGAAATCACAGATGGAGGATATATTGATTTTAAAAGATCAATATTTGTCGATTGAGGGCACAACAAAGAAACCCTCATCGATGACAAATGAAGAGTGAAATAAGCTAGATAGAAAGGTGATTGCAACAATCCGTCAATATTTAACAAAGAATGTGTATTTCAATGTGTCCGGAGAAAAGACGGCTGAAGGATTATGGAAGAAGCTCCATGATCTATAGGAGAAGAACACGGCATCAAACAAAGTGTTCTTGATGAAGAAGCTTTATAATCTGAAAATGAAGGAGGGTGCTTCAGTTGCTGAGCACTTGAATGCATTTAATATTATTACTAATCAGCCTGCCTTTGTTAAAATCATTTTAGATGATGAAATTAGAGCTATTTTGCTTAATGTGTTCTACGCCAGACCACTGGGAAAATTTAATTGTAGCTATGAGCACTTCAACAACTGCAGGGACCCTGAAGTTTGATGATGTCAGCAATAGTTTAATGAATGGGGAACTGCGACGCAATTCAATTGCAGAAAACCAGGGATGAGAAGCTCTAGCTCTAGCTGATCATGGTATGAGAATGAATCGAGGCCGGCAAGGGCGATCAAGATCAAGAGGCCGATCAAACTCAAAGAAAGGCAGAATCATCTGCTTTCCTTGTGGCAAACCCGGGCACATGAAGAAAGAATGTCGATTCTGGAAGAAAGGACAAAAGGATCAGAGACCGTCCAGTACAATTCACAAGTCATCCAGCACAAATGAAGGTGAGACTACTACTGTAGCCACAGATGGTGATTTGTTGTTTACTATTTCAGTAGAGGATGCATGTGTATATACATCTAGCAGTAGCGTTGATTGGATCGTTAACTCTGGGGCATCTCACCATGTAACCCCATGCAAAGATAGTTTTGTTTCATATAATCCTGGTGATTATGGTAGAGTGCATTTGGGGAATAATCATTTTTGCAGTATTGTTGGAGTGGGAGATGTCCAGATCAAGATGAAATATGGACAAGATATATTGTTGAAACAGGTCAGGCATGTACCAGAAATGCGCATGAGTTTAATCTCTATGGGACGACTGGATGATGAAGGCTATTCGATAAGCTTTGGAAAAGGAGGCTGGAAAATTAGCAAAGGTGCATTGGTCGTAGCCAAAGGACCCAAGATAGGAACATTATACACATTGAAGACATTGATAGGAAAATCAAATTTGGCTGCTGTCACAAAAGAAGGAAATTCAGCAGATCTGTTGCATAAGCGTTTGGGTCGCATGAGCGAGAAGGGCTTAAAATCCTTGTTGGTAAAAATTTATTGCCAGGTTTGAAATCCTACAATCTTGATCTTTGTGAGCATTGTATATATGGAAGACAAAGAAGGGTTTTTATTCCTTAGAGGTGGCCATGACAAAAAGAAAAATGTGTTAGAATTGGTACACTCAGATGTGTTTGGGCCTGTTAACATCAAATCATTAGGAGAAGCATCATATTTTGTAACATTTATAAATGATGCATCCAGGAAAGTTTGGGCATATCCTATGAAAAATAAAAGTGAAGTGTTTGGAATATTTCAAAAATTCCATGTTGTCGTTGAAAGAGAGACTAACAAATCGCTGAAGTGTTTAAGAACAGATAATGGTGGAGAATATTGCTCAAATGCATTTAAGGAATATTGTAACAAGTTTGGCATAAAGCATGAGAAAACTGTCCCTGGTACTCCTCAACAAAATGGTGTCGCAGAAATGATGAATCGCGCCATTATGGAAAAGGTGCGAAGTATGTTGTCCAATTCCGATTTGGAGAAGAATTTTTGCACTGAAGCAGTCAGGATTGCTTACTACCTCATAAATAGATCTCCAACTACAGCCTTGGATGGCAGTATCCCTGAAGAAGTTTGGACTAGTAAGAATTTGAATTATTCTCACTTGAAAATCTTTGGATGTGAAACATTCGTACATATTCCCAAAGAAAATAGAACTAAGCTAGATGATAAATGTATGAAATGCATTTTTTGGGGATATGCGGATGAAGATTTTGGTTATCGTCTATGGGATCCCGTGAAACATAAAATTATTAGAAGCAGGGATGTTATATTTAATGAGTCAGAAATGTTCAAGAGGACTGTAGGTGAGTTGGAGGTCAAGAAGGTTATTGACAGGTTTGAAGAGCAGCAGGAAAACATACCACCAATACAAGAAAATGAACAGCAAATTCAAGAGCATGAAGAACAACAAATGGAAAATGATGAACAACAAGAAGAAGGAATCTTGCAGGAACCTTTACAGGAGATTCAACCTGATAATGCACCACCATAGTTGGTTCGTAGATCTTCTAGGCCTCATAAGCCTTCACAAAGGTATTCTCCTTCAAACTATATTTTGTTGACTGATGAAGGTGAACTTAATTGTTTTCAAGAAGCTTGTAAATTCGAGCACAGTGAAGAATGGAAGAAAGCAATGGAAGAAGAAATGAATTCTTTGCAGGAAAATAAAAGTTGGGATTTGGTAAACCTCCCAAAAGGTAGAAAGGCTCTACAAAACAAATGGGTGTACAGGATTAAGCATGAAGGTGACGAAAAGAATGAGAGGTATAAAGCAAGACTGGTGGTGAAAGGTTTTTCCTAAAAAGAAGGTATTGACTTCACTGAAATTTTCTCACTTGTTGTTAAAATGTCATCTATTAGAATCATTCTTGGTGAACAGTTAGATGTAAAAATTGCATTCCTTCATGGTGAATTGGAGGAAGAAATTTATATGGAGCAGCCATAAGGCTTCATAGAAAAAGGCAAAGAAGGCCTTGTTTGTAAGTTGAAGAAGAGTCTCTATGGGTTGAAACAAGCACCTCGACAATGGTACAAGAAATTTGATTCATTCATGTTGGAACATGGTTTTCAAAGGTTGGAAGCTGACCATTGTGTCTATATCAGAGGTATGATCAAGGAAAGTATATCATATTATTGTTATATGTGGATAACATGTTGATTGTTGGGCATGATAAGAATAAGATCAATAGGTTGAAGAAATATTTGGGTAGAAAATTTGCAATGAAGGATTTGGGACCAACACAATAGATATTGGGCATGTGGATTATGTGTGACAGGAAAAACAAAAGGTTGTGGCTTTCACAAGAAAAATATATCAAGAAGGTGCTTGACAGTTTAATATGAAGGATTCCAAGCCATTTGGTACACCCTTTGCAGCCCACTTCAAGCTGAGTACTGAATTATGTCCTAGTGATGACAAGGAGAAAGAAGAGATGAGCAAGATTCCTTATGCTTCAGTAGTTGGTAGCTTAATGTATGCCATGGTATGCACATTACCAGACATTGCATATTTAGTGGGAGTAGTGAGCAAGTTCCACCAATCCAGGCAAACAACATTGGCAAGCAGTAAAATGGATTTTAAGGTATCTCAAGGCTACTAGTAATTATTGTTTATGTTTTGTTCATGATGAGACTGTGCTTGAAGGATTTACAGATGCGGATATGGCTGGAGATATGGATACCAGAAAGTCCACTACAGGGTATTTGTATACATTTGCAGGTGCAGCAGTATCTTGGGTGTCAAGACTACAAAGAATAGTAGCCCTCTCTACAACAGAAGCAGCGTACATAGCTACAAAAAAAGCTTGTAAAGATATGTTGTGGATGCAACGATTCCTAGGAGAGATAGGAATAAAGCAGGACAAGTATGTGTTATATTGTGATAGTCAGAGTGTCATTCACTTTGCGAAAAACCCAGCATTTCATTCAAAAACCAAGCACACTAACTTAAGGTTCCATTGGATCCGGCATGTTTTGGAGGAAGAACAGTTATCCTTGGAAAGGATCCATACAGATAGGAACCCTGCTAATATGCTCACTAAGATTCTACCATGAAATAAACATGAGTTATGTAGAGGCATGGTAGGACTCGGTGTGACTTGATGACTCTTATTTGGCTTCAAGTGGGAGAATGTTATGTGTGAAGCCAAATTCACGAAAGATTCTAGATCTTTCTACACTACTAGTAGTTTCTAAAATCACATGCAGGATTCTAGATCCTCCTACACCGCCAATATTTTCTAGATCATTCCAGATCTCCATCACATATGAGATTCTAGATCCTTCTTCTGCCTCTATAAATTTGTAATTTCTCTAGCCAAGGAAAGCAAGCCAAGGCCCAAGCTTGTTATGTAATGCAAAGTGATTTTTGTTCTCCAGTGATTGTTTTATCTATTCCATTGTTTTTTATTGAGTAATCTTGTTGTTTCTCCATTTGTCTGTCTTTGTGAATTATTCTCTGCTATTACCGTCTAAGTATAAGTCTCTGAGTATAAATCAGTTGTGTGTTATGTTTGCTCTGAGCTAACACAAATTTTGGATAAAATCTCCCCATATCAAATCCTTTAAATATTAGCATCCATATTATCGATTCTCAAGCAACACCATGAGAAAAATCTCATGCACCAATCGTCCATTCTTGATATTTTTCACATTTGGAAAAGCTAGTTGACCATTGCAATAACTTGTGAAGAGACACTCATTACTACAAAGTATATGGCATAGAGATCTACTTATAGTTATATGTAATTGTCCATCATATCGACCATCCCCATAAGACTCTGCAAAAGACACTTCTACAATCCAATACAACATATGCACTTTCTTCCAACATTACGACATGTCTTCACTAGTGTGTATCCACTGGTCAGATTGCTCCCAATGCGTTCTTCAATCTCTCACGCAAGATCTTGAATTGCACCATCTTCAAAGTTACATATTTTAATAAGATATTGTCAACATGCCATAGATCGCTCACATGAATTTTCACTTCATGCTACAGACCAACACTCCAAATATTGAAGGATTATTCTCGAGATAAAAAAGAATATACAACTAGCTGCAAGGACTTTTCCTTCTGTCATCGCACAACAATAATCTACCACTTACCATCAATCCATCATCTACAACACGCCTACAACCCTTCAAGTCTAGTACTTGTATGCCTTTACAGTATGCCAAATGTATAATGGAAAATTCAGTATCAAAGTGCAAGATATCAAGCTTACATCAGTTAGAAAGAGAGGAGTTGCAGAAATATCATGAAATACTAGATCCATTAGTTGAGTTGTGCGCAATAACTCAAGCTTTTGCAAATTGGAACATTGGTGCAGAATTGCACGAAAAACTGCATTTGCGATACGACAAAAACCACAAGTCTAATACATTCCATATTTTATATAGAAAAATAATCCATTACTTCCATTAGAATAATATCATTAACCCTTTTAAAAGATATAACAAAATCCTCTTGAATATGGACCAATGAAAGATGCCATAGTTTTGAACGATTGATTTGTTGAACGATTTGTTTTTAGTGTGATTTTTTGGAAAAAAATTTCGATGGGTTTTTCTGGTCTAATTTCTCTAAAATCAACTAGGAATTTATTGAAATAATAAGTTTGATGGGTAACTCCTTTTTTCATGGTGTTGAATCCATATATACAGTGAAAAAACTATTTTAACTAACACAAATCAAGATTTCACCTTAAATTTTCCCACCGGATTCTGGCATCAGAAAGTCCAAAAAGTCGCACTAAAGAAAACTCCTTTGTTGAATATCCCATTTTGTTAAATCCATAGTTGCATGAGGTTCTTCAATAGGTTCATATTGAAGGTCAAGGTGGATGAGGGAGGGTAGATTTTTGGAAATAACACCTACCACCAAATCTGAAATCCAATCTAAAACCAGACACAATTTTTGTGAGTTTGGAAAAGCAGTGGACTTATGATCTTGCATTTGAAGGATAGAGTGACCAAATATGTTGTCCCCCATAACTTTTAGGGTTGATACTACCAACCTCCAAATCGCAAAAAACTTGCTATTATCAAATAAAGATCTATCAAATGTCAAGCAAAGATATTCTCACTGAAAACAACCTTTGCGAAACGGTTCAAGGACAACATTATGGATGCAAGCCCTAGGTTTTTCCTCTCATTCATTGAGCCAACCCAACTCTAGGGACAATGATCTTTGAGTAACCATTGTCCAATTTCATCTTCAACTTCACTCTCATTACCTAAATTTTGCAACCATTGTACAAGCTCATCTTCTTCCTCAAACTCAACCTTGTAAAATTCATTTGAGAAGTCCTCCCTACCCCTATCCAACTCATTTCCTTGCAGTAATATTCACAATAATTGTTGATCTCTTCCAAGCACATCCATATATCCATTCACATTCAATCCTATGCCAAACCATCACAATCTTTTGACATTAGTGAATGCAATTAATTCATTCCATCTAATTTCCACTAAATCACTTTCTCTTATCCACTCATCACATGCACCATTATCTACAACAATACTCTGGCTTCCTTTGGATGAATAAATTGGTCAAATTTGAAGTATATTTCTAGAAAGACAAATGCTATTATATTGAATTAAAATGATTTACCCAACTATCAAGACATACCAAATGTATGCATCAATTTCAACAACTATTTTGAACCAATAGGTGCTATCTCATTTATCCACTACACTGCAGCAAACAAATAGGTCCATTTCGTGACCAAAACCACATGCTGTGAAAGTGCTCCATCCTTCCTATTCTTTCTATATATATATATAATATATATATATATATATATAATTATATATATATATATATATAATATATATATATATATATATATAATTCCAACCATAGATCTCTTGTATAGGCATAAATGCTTACTAGTTTATTTATTTTTTGTAATCTTCTCCTTTGATTGTAGGTACACACAGTTTTATTCAATCGATGAGTTTGCAGGAAGATCATGAAGATAACATGGTTGAGATTGGCTCATAAGATCAAATTAATGGCATAATTTAAAAAACATACATGGATAATTTAAGAGAACAAAACTTGCACCAGTTGCAAATGAGACTCTTCATTCTTGGAGGATCTCCCCCTGAATTTATGCATTTCCTCCTTCAAGCTCTGCCTAAGGTTGAGCTAGCCTTAATTTTCCTTTAGTTCCTTTCTCTTCCAAATTCTATTGGTATTTACTTGATGATTTCTTTGATACATGGTGGAAGCATTTGGACTAAAATTATTTTCCTCCCATGAGATTCCATGATAGACATGGGAAACATGCAGTCTTTGGCCATGTGGTCAATATTATTATAGATAAAACGTGTAATGTTCCCAAGAAAAGGTGGGAATGATTGTTTTTTACGGTGAATACCTTTATGCCCAAAATCAGTACGCAAATAACAATACCCATGAAAGAAATTTTTGTACCTAGATACTGATGGGGTTGCTTTTCTTTAACTGATTGCTTGAGAATTCTCCTTATCTGACTACTTCTTTTGCTAGGAATAACTTATCATTTTTCTTCTATAATTCACAGAAATGTGTCCAAATTTTTGGTAGCTAAAACACCTTATATTTCTCATGCTATTCTTTGTCATATTTTTCGGCTTTTGATCTTGATGAAAGTTTCTTTGATTGTTGCTGGAAGTTTTTTCTTTGAGCTTCTCAATAGTTGTCTCATTTTCTCCTCTTAGGCTCAATTTTTTCTCTTCTATTTCCGTTTTTTATTTCTTAAAATTGGTGATCCGACTCTTAAGCTAATTCTCATTCTCATCCTCATTCTTCCTTGCCTTCTCCAACTGATTTTCAGATCATAAATTTCATCCTTGAATGCATGCTCTCTTTCCTCAAGAATCTGAAGCAATTTCTTCAGATGTTTATTTTCCCATGTGAACATCTCTATCAATCTTGCTTGAGATTTTTTTTCTACTTCAAGGGTGACAAGTCTCATAAGCTCTTCATCCTTAGATTACTGCACTGCAAACAGATCTTCCTCACCTCTTGAGGAGTCAACTTCAAAAAACTGGTTATTTTCATCTTCTATAATCCCAAAATCATCATCACTAGATTGGAAAGAAAAACTTCCATGACTAAAAATATTGTCTGCCATACCTTTTAGCAGGAGGAGAGGCTCTTCAGATTTTTCAACATTCTTGATTTGTTTGCAACCCTTCTTCTTCTAAGATTGTTTCCTCTTGTTATTCACCATGGCCCATGATCTTCTCTCAAGCGATCAAGCTTGACCGAGAGAACCCTTCTCTGATACAAATTTTTGGAATTGAGCTCACTATTAAAACAAAATAGGATCAATAATCCATCAACTAACATATGAAACAAACATAATATCAACATGTAATATCACCATGAACAATAAACACATGCGCATAAGAGGACACAAGTTTCTAGTGGAAAAGCATCTCTAAGGAAAAAAAACCACCCTCTACTGCTGCTCCAATATTATATTAAGTGTTGAACAATTTTTTACATGAAGTAGCTAGCACACTAGCTGGAAGACTCGACTCCTACGTTAGTGTGCTGACATCCATCTATTGAGAAGTACCTACTCACATGACTCTATAGATAAACATCTAATGGAAGCCTCCACAACTAATGAGCCTTGCCCAACATCCATTGAACTATCTAACTAACATTTTATTGATATTCTCCTCTTCTAATCACTTCCTGTTAGTCTTTGCAAGCATGAAGTCTCTATGCCTCGAACTGCTCCATGCGGACTATGTTTCAAAATGTTTTACACTGGGCTCTAAAATCTGCTCAACATGAAAAACCCAATAGCCACCCTGATCTGAAAATAATATCTGATAAAACACCCTACCCAACATAGTTACATATATACCACATGTCACACACAACATTGTAGCACAATCTCACACTCACACGCCGTCAATCAACCAAGAGCACAATAAATAAGTTCTCTCACAAAAGTATATGTGTAATTATCCTCAACAATCTCCAAATCAATACCTCGAGCAAATACCATGGTTATCCCAATACCACAGACACATGTAGCATGGTAAGCTCCAAGTCAATACCACAGGTAAATACCATGCTTATGTCAATACTGTAGACACTTGTACCATGGTATTCTCCAAGTCAATACTACAGGTAAATACCATGGTTATGCCAATACCAAAGACCCTTGTACCATGGTAATCTCCAAGCCAATACCATAGCCAAATACCATGATAATACCAATACTTGTAATGTCAATACCAAGTGCTAACCTGTACCACACATAAAAAATTACCAAAGTAATAATCTACTCATAATTAGACCTGCAACTGCACCCACAAGACTGCATCCATGCGATTAAGGGCCTACAACTGCACACATAAGACTGACTCCATGCGGTTGAGGCAGAGTATAGGGAAAAATAAAAACATCTCACCCGAGACGTCTGCCAACCTACTCCACAAATCTCCAACCACCTGCACAATTTTCAAACAAGCATATGCATAAACTCATCAACTATAGCAACGATACATAACATATTCATATAAGTAAATCTATCGTAAGGCAAGCTACTCCAAAGCCATTTATCACACTCAAGCCAACTACAACACATGCCCACGTTGACATCAATGCCAACCATCAATCACTTCAACCACCAACTGCACCAACAACTGCATAATAAATTCCAAGATGGTTATGTTAGGTTTATAATAATATTAAAATTTAAAAATATTACACTTTATTCAACTTTGTTTTGATTAAATTTATAATTTAATGAAAAAATAAGATATGAGATTAAGAAAATACTTAAGATTTATTTTATGGTTTGCATGGTAAGTTCTAATCATCATAATTTATGTTGGTTATGTTAAGTTTGTAATAACATTAGAATTTTTAAAAATATTAAACTTAAATATTTCATTCTATTGCTTATTAAGGAAAAATTTAAGTACGGAAATTTATCTTACGGTTTAGAAATCTTAGCAAATCTTACTTGTCCATAATATGTAATCTGTAAAATGTTTAGCAATATTTTTGTAAAAATATACAAATTTCTAAAAAATTTATAGTGTCTCTACATAAAATTTTGGCGATTTCTAAGGTAAAGTACATTTATACTATAAAATTTGGGAGAATCATTTTTAGAAAAATTGGAAATTAGCAAATCTTTTTTGGAAAAAGCATGAAAAGTTAATCTTGTTAGGTTTATAATAATATTAAAATTTAAAAATATTACACTTTATTCAACTTTGTTTTGATTAAATTTATAATTTAACGAAAAAATAAGATATGAGACTAAGAAAATACTTAAGATTTATTTTATGGTTTGCATGGTAAGTTCTAAGCATCATAATTTATGTTGGTTATGTTAAGTTTGTAATAACATTAGAATTTTTAAAAATATTAAACTTAAATATTTCATTCTATTGCTTATTAAGAAAAAATTTAAGTATGGAAATTTATTTTAAAGTTTAGAAATCTTAGCAAATCTTACTTGTCCATAATATGCAATCTGTAAAATGTTTGGCAATATTTTTGTAAAAATATACAAATTTCTAAAAAAATTATATAGTCTCTACATAAAATTTTGGTGATTTCTAAGGTAAAGTACATTTATATTATAAAATTTGGGAGGATCATTTTTAGAAAAATTAGAAATTAGCAAATCGTTTTTGACAAAAACATGAAAAATTAACCCCCTTGCAAATATTAGCCTCTAAAATTTTCCCTACTACTTATATTAGTATTAATTGTTGATATTAAAATTAATTGTTGATGTTATTCAATAACATATATCTAACTCAAATCATTTGAAAAATAATAATTTTGATAGAATAATAGTTTTGATAGAGGTTAAAAACTTACACGGATTTTGAGGTCAAAAAATATTTATAAACAAGATTACAATAAGATCTTACATAAAAAGCATATGTCATTTTCATTTTAAGTTAGAAACATTTGTGATGCAGAAGCATCTTAATTTTTAAATCGGACAAATTTCTAATAGGGTTTTGATAGGAAAAAAAATTAATTTTTTATTGTAAATAATTTTAGTTTAGGTAGAAAGTATGAATGATAGTAAAAATTATGAATGAAAGTGTGGTCCAAGACGGGTGTGATTATTTGGTGATTTTACGACTTAGATGCTCCTAAATTGTGGCTCTTTAAGCCACAGTTCAAGCCTAGAGAATCACAAAGAACTTAACAAACAAAAAAAATTATATCAAATTATTATCATTATATTAATTAAAATTACTAATTTCAAACATTACGACTTAGATGCTCCTAAATCGTGGCTCCTTAAACCACATATCAAGCCTAGAGAATCACAAACAACTTAACAAACAAAAAAACTTATATCAAATTATTATCATAATATTAATTAAAATTACTAATTTCAAACATAAACCTCATAAACTATTTATGAAATACTAATGAAATAATGAACATTCATATAAGAAATTTCACTTACGTGAATAATGAAGGAATTTTTTTATTAAAAACTAATAATAATAATAATAATAATAATAATAAATAATTAAAATACTCAATTTATTCAAGACTAAATTTGAAAGCAATTTTTTTTGGGAGTGGATGTGATTTTTTTCACTGTAAATAAGAAGCAAGATATATTATAAGTTTATTATTGTAAGGTAGGGAATGTGTTAAATATGGAGGAGTTTAATTATATATTATATGTTTTGTTTTTTAATGGTGATATGCTATTTAGGAATTATGATTTGTTTTATTGAAAGTGTATTTTTGAATATATATAATTGGCGTAGATTTTATAGCTTAAACTTGCAGTTCTAACAATTTTTGTTAGACAAAATGTAGAAGAGTTAGAGTGCAAATGATGTTACCAACTTAATGAGAATTGCAAATGATGTTACCAACTTACTGAGAATTGTAATGTCAAAATGAGAACTGTGGCAAAAAACCTTTATTTCTGCACAATAAATATGAAAAAACACCTCAAAATAAAAAATGATGTTGCATCACCCTTTTTTGGGGTTAAAATTCCAACATTTTTAAGAATAGCAATAAAAGCCAAAATCATCATCATGAAAACCTTAAAATTGCAACCATGAGATTAAAAATTGCAACCATGAGATTAAAGTTCAAATACTATGATTTGGAAAAACCTTAAAATTCTAACATTTTTCCAACCAAAAAATTAAAACCAAATATCATGAGTGCAAAAAAGTCTTAAAATTTCAATTCTTTTCAACTATGCCATTGTAATCCACATATCATGACCAAAAATTTAGTTACAAATTTTTTT